>JAZHYW010054263.1:0-24543 GCA_037355805.1 Ixodes ricinus | reverse complement strand
AACAATAAAAATAAGCGTGTGGGACAAAATGGCGAGATGCCACACAGTTGCCTAAGCAAAGCGCACATGAAGGCACCCGTATATTTTCTCGTTTTTAGGGTTACGACTGCAGTGATGCGATTGTTGCTCCATATGCGCTAAACTACGGCCCAGCATAGATTCCGCTACATGTAGCCCAAAATGTAAGGAAATCCTGGGCCGACATTCCAGCCAAAGAGGATTTCATTTTATTAATAGTGAAGATATAATGGCTAACGCCCTGCTAAGCACGTCCGGATTCGTTAGAGTATGCCTGGGAGAATTTTCAGAACTTGGGATTTTTGCCGCAAAGTAACGTACTCATCCTATCTGATCTCTCTGGCCGACGTCAAACACCGACAGTACTCGGGATTTTCGCGATATCTCGGATGTTCTGGCGTGCGAGATAGCTTGGTTGAGTGCGCTTCTCGCCGCACTTTGGAGTACCGCAGTGAAGCGGCAACCACACAGCAAGCATAGCAAATTTGTTTATCTTGCTCTTCGCCGCAGTGCATCTGGCGATCACTAAAGGCAAAGCATTCCCCCAGAGTTGCACTGCTGCTGCGCCGGGCTGCTCCAAAAGGCGCTACGAAATAACTCGGGTCCAATCCATCACCGACTGTTTTTAATGAAGAAAGCTTGTCCCTGAATTACGAAGCGCTTCGCTTTCCTTAATGTTTTGTAGCAGTTTTGTAAATATCTTTTATATCAAAGCTGTGTTTCGGCGGTCTACGACTAATCCGGGAAACTACCGCGGCTCAAGCCACCAGCAGCCCTTGCGATCGGCTGGCATGACCCTGTGAATGACGCGAAGTTCGTAGCGTGGCAGCGCAAAACGCACGAGGTAGCGGAGCGCAAGAGCAGTTCCGATCTGTCAGGTAAGACGCTACGGCTGTTTTACTGCTTTGTTTAGTAGGTATCAAACACCCGTAGCAGTGCAATAATGCACATATCATAGAGTTGCCGGCCGAGTAGCGAGTTTGCCAACGATGAGCTGCAGGATCAGAACGAGCACCACATTATTCTCTCGAGAAAAAATACTTCAATAGTTGGTGGTGTGCACGTGAACTTAGGCAGGAACAAGTCGTGGGAAGCTACTCATAAGCCTCGCGCTGGAGCAAGAAACGGACACACCAGTAGCTGCCAGTGAATGCCACCTGTGGCACCACGACGCGCTTGAGCGAGCAGGGAGAGAGTTTAGTAGATCGTACGCTATACTTCGTTTTTCGGCGGGTCCAGACGCAGCCGATGCTAGAAGCGCGAGCTCAGGCTTTTCAGCGTTCCTGCCAAGCGCGTGGGCTCGTGAAGTGCAAGCACTGTTCCAGGCCACATGCTCGCGCTTGTAACATCGGCTGCGTCCGGACCCAAGGTGAAGCAGTATAGTGACGATGTGAACGATCAGCGTCATGTGGTCGGCCTTCCACGATTGGCCGAATGCTGAATGTGATGTCAGCAAAGAATTTCTTATCAGACGAAACTAGAGAAATATAAGAGCTTCACTTTTGACGATGTTGACACGGCGTGTTGGTTTCAGAGCGCAATGATTTCAAGCTCACCACGCTCATTACCGACACCATGCTTCAAGGTAACGACCCCGAAAATCTGCTAGCACAGCGCAGCTCTAGTGAATACGAACTTCTAAAGGCTGGACTCCATGCGGGCGAATCGCAACCGTATAGAGAGAAGAGTTTGGCCATTCATTGGGAAGTATAGTAGGCAAGTGAGGAGGCGCCAATGGCCCGAAAGCGGGCTGGAGCGCGTTCCAGGCGCATTTCACAAATTCGAATAGGGCCATCCAGAAGCCGCGAATAATACCCTGAGCGGTGGTCGCGTAGAAACAACATTATTAAGCGCGCTCGGAGTAACTCTCGGTGGGTGAAAATATGGTGCACGGGATGTATCGGTCAGCGGTCATACAAAATTGTGGCGGAAGATATATGAAGACACAGAATATATAAAAAGCGTGCGGGACTAGCAGAATGATCGACGCATCCCGTACGCCTAAGACGCCAAGCGCCCGGCAATTTGCCGCCCAGCGGCCAGACTCCGTGCAAGCAAAACAGAGTTCGAGCGGCACATTCGATTCTGGCATCTCTCCTGCACGATCATAGTCGAAACATCACGTGCATCATATTTTTCAACCATGAATGGGTTGCCGTTATTTAACTCTTACGCACTTTGTTAAAGGTGTTTCATGGCTACCACCGGTAGAGAGATCATTTTCGGCTACTGATTGGCCACAAAAGAGCGTGTCAAGCCTTTCATCTGCGTCTCGTGCACGTCCCGGCTCTACCCACTCCTCCCATCATTCAAACTCCTTTCTAAAAAAGAGCGCGTGGCCGGTGCCATCTTGAGTGTTCGTGCGCATAGCTCGTCGCTTTCCTCGCTTCTCGAAGCGATCGAACACGCACTACGCTGGGCCGTGAAAATCGCATGCCGGACTGGGATTTTGTATACATTCGAAACGTCTGTATACGGCTCTGGGGCGAACAAAGGGCGGGGGGATTGGTGGCCGAGTGGGCTGGCGCTATCACCAGCTCGGAGCTACGTGGAGCGCAGGCTTCACGCTGCAGGGCCCACGATCCTGGGTTCCATCCCCACCCCTGCACTTTTCGATCTGGATGGGACTCGTGCCGGCGTGCGGTCGTGTATCACTACTGGCGCGATACACGTTAAAGACCCCAGGCTAGCGGTTGTACTCGCACTCGCTAAATTTCTCATCTATACCTGAGATAGAAGTCGCCCGTTGAGGCAGACTAAATTCCAGCGCTGTATAAACACACCTTTTTTTTGGGGGGGGCGAACATGCTGAAATAGTTGACGAATGTCGTCCGGCGGCTTTTGCTTTGCGCGGGGCATCAGCTCAGTGGCTGCTGTGTCGCGTGCAAAGCGAACGTGCCGTAGAGCGAAGTTCGTTAGTTATTCGTCGCATCATTCGCTCCATGGAATTAATATCTTCGTGCTCGATCACTGGGGACAGTGGCGTAGCCGGGAATTATTTTCGGGGGGGGGGGGGTGAGGAGAGGGGGAGGGTTGTCAAAATGTTTGGGGAGGGGAAGGCGGGAGCCCCATATGGGAGTACTTACAATCTACGGCCGCTACAACATCACATAACAAGCAGAAATCGTCCGCTGGGACGGCTGAAAACGCAAGAGCAGTGCGCGGGAAAGAAGTGGCGGTACGAACAGGTAACCTACTTGAGTATGAACATGACGTCGACGCACAAGGTTGCTCAGCAAGCTTAGCCAACCCACTGAAGGCCCGCACATGCGAAGCTGGTGGTAACATTTTACGAGTGAAGCTGTATGGTTCTCTACTCAGCCAAGGAAATTTTCGTGTTGTCGTTGTAAGCAAAACTCCCGGCGAACAACTGAAGGCAAAACAACATATCTCCTTCCAAATCAGGCATACAGCATACAGCTCAGTATCCGTTTCAATAAAGAAAACCACAAAACAAGCATCAAAACCACATGATGGATGATAAGGCGCGTGTGACCAATAGAAACACCCTCCCACGCGTTCCGGTAAAGATTAGGTTTGCAGCCGTCTTCGAAAGGGGTTGACGTCATTCGAAGCCCTCGTGTGAAGTGCGAACCGCATAATGGATGATAACGGCGCCTGCTGCCGCGGCGACGGCAGCTTGCGACGTGAAGGAGTGACGTCACTAGCCTTTCATATATAAAAGAAGAACCCGCCCATACCCCGCTTCCCTAACGTCCGGACGCAGCGGATACGAGCTCTCTTGTCCAATCCCGTTCTGTGGACGTGGCCTGTGATACGCTTTCCGGGCGTCGCTGTGCCTCTCTAAGGTCACGTGACACTCACCACGCCCTCCAACTGGCTCCGATGGCTCGTAACATCCGCTGCGCTTAAACGTAAGGTGAAACGGAGTATAGCAACTGATTTCCTTGTTGCTGCAGAATTGCGATGAATAGGCCACGCATAGTTAGGACTCCCGAGGAGCATCGTGAATACTAGGAGTGGCAAAGGGAAAAGAAACGGCAATACGACCAGTGGCGGCGATGCTGCGACCGGCGGCGTGCTGCGACCGGCGGCGTGCTGCGACCGGCGGCAGCATTTCACATAGTGCAATAGGCAATCGTTGCAAGTGATACCACAGCTTCGCTGACCAACCACCTTCACAGCGTGGATTGGAGCCCCATTTTTTTAATATCAGCTTCAGAGCAGATCGCGGTTTTCCGTTAACATAATATTTGGTGGTGCTCGTATTTAGTTTCCGTAAATCGATATCAGCCTTTTATATTGGTTCGGCATTTGACTGGAGGCAGTAATGTTTCCTTTTCTCGAATTGATTACCCCGGCTACCGAACCTCCGAGTACATTGCCTCTCCGTCATCAGCAACACTGCAGTTACCGGCGCCATTCCACGACTCTCAAACGTTATTGACGGTTCACCCTTCGGCGGATATAAACTGAAACGAGAACGAGCCAACAACGTCCACTGCTCCGTTGAATAAGCACTTGCCGAATAAAGACGCCAGTCGCTACCAGGCGCTCTTCAGCCGCACTCAGATTACTCTGACAACTTACAAAAGACGCTTTGTTCACTGCAGACATGATGACGGAATTAGCTGCGGACACACCTCAAACATCTTAAAGGGAAGCTGAAACACTTCTTGAAGAAAAAACCGAGTTAGAGGTGAATTCTGGTGTATTTTATCCCGTGAATCTGAATATCACATTCGTTTTCCTGAAGATGCAACTAAAAGCGAGAAAACGCGAAAAATCTCCGACCTGTTGTTACATCATAAAAGGACCTTTCGGCCGCCAAGCGCGTGTCGCTCATGTGGGCAGCGCCTGCAACGGCAAGCTTGCCAGTTGTATATTTTACCCTCACTGACAGCTAGTCGTGACGTCTCTTTCTGACCTTCTTGAAAATAGCAAGAGTGCGCGTGCATAGCTTTGGCAGGCGCTGAAGATGCTGCGAGAGCAGAGATTCCGAAAACTCCTTTTGTGACGTCACGCCCCGGGAAGGAGGGGCTTTGGCGGTACTTTAAAATTAATTTCTGAAGGCTCCGTGCGCCAAATTGAAAAATAATCTCGATATTCCTGATCCTGGAGGTAAATTGAAGGCCATTGAAGTGTTTTTTCTCAAATACAGAACCGCTTCAGTTTCCCTTTGCAGCATGGTTGCTTCGTGCATGCTTCGAACCTGTCTACGTCATACGAGGAAAGACAGTGTGTGCCATAGTCTCCTCTATACTCACAAAACCTGGCAGTTCGATGACGGAGCCATAGAGTGCCCAGTCGCAGATTTGGAGCGCGAGGGTCTGGTAACACAGCATTTCTCGGGGAACCTGGACGTCAGCGTACAGCTTTTGCTGCGGCGAGGTCCCGAAACACACTTCGCTCGCCCGGGAGAAGTGTGTGTCGGCGTCTCGCCGCAGCGGGCGCCAGTCACGTGGCTCTCCTTTCATCCGTTGTCTGCCGCTGCACCTTTTCCATTTCGGCGGCCGTTTCTCGTGGCGATCTGCCAGGCTTTGCCAGTATATAGGAGGCTATGTGTCTGCACACTGTATTTCGTATGATCTAATTAGCAGTGTGACTGTGGCTTCAAACAGCCAACTGGAAATATGCCGGCGAAAGCTCGCGACAAACAACCGAAGCGCTGAAAAGATTTATTATACTGTTTGTACCACCGTTTCGTGGGTCATCCGACATTTCTGTATATCAGATTTAAAAAAAAAAGGTTTGTAAGAAAATAAAATAATTTATGAACAACAACTCTGGTTGGCTAATCTTTTCATTACGGGAACTGTTTAAACGAAACTGTAATGGTTGAGTAGAACAAAGATCGTCAATACCTTGCTAATGACCCGAAGTTTTTTTTTTTCACTTTTGTGTATTATAGTTTTGGTTCCGCAATTCGTTCAAAGAGACATTCGATTTGTTAATGTCTCAATACAGAGATGTATAGATAAAAGGAGCAACACAGAAAAATAAAAAGGAGAAATAGAAGTTTATTCTTAGAAAGACCAAGCGTGTGCCATGGAATCGGGGTTGAAGAGCGGTCTTTGACGCTTACGGTCGGCACAAGCAAGGTCGCCAGTTCCCCGTCCGCCTGCTACATTTCGCCTTCCCTTTTAGCGACGTGGAAACCAAATAAACAGACACGAACTAACGGTCGACAACGAGGAAGACATCCCGCGGTGAAACCAAACGAACCCCCTACGTAACACTCTCGCTGAAAAAGGCGGCGCGACCCAGTTTAGAGAGCAACCTGTTTTCGGTGGGTAAGTACATCCCTCGCGGTTAGGGTACGCCGTCTGCTCGAAATAGAAACGGACAGTTCGTGTGGTCGTCTGCGTTTCTCGTTGATATTGGCGAGCGAAGTCGGTTGTATACTTGCGTTTTCGGTCGCTTGGGGGCGCCCTCGTTTTCAATGGGCACTGGATTTTCCCTCCGATGACGTCACTACCCGCTTTTATCTATACTGATTGAATGCGTGATTGTGGGATGTCGATGGCGGTGGCCGATTGTAAAGGATGCAAGGCGTATTTTCGACTTATTTATACGGCGTGCAAGTTGGTCTTCTCTTTCCGTACCTCGGGCGTTTGTTTATACCCGCAAAATGTGCCCACGTGGGTTTGTTTTCCCCCGACCTGAATCATTGACGGCGCGTGGCTGACTGCCTCGTCATCGCGCATTCCTTGCGCCTTCTCCGTGTCGCTCTCCGGTTGGCGTGTCCCTCCTTGTTCTCCAACGAGCCAGAGGCGTATTTATGCACACTTGCTCGTCGTACAGTCTATGGCAGCTTGAGAAACCCAGGGCGTACACTTACAGGAGTTCGCTCATTTTTGAGACATTTTTGTGATTTCTATCAAAAGTGCTCCAGTGACGGCCGATTTTTTTTTTTTTTGCCATTTTCTGTATTGAAAGCTACATTACTCAAGCAGGACGATTCGCGCATTTAATCTAATTCTGCATGTGCATCGAGTGCTATAAGGATGGCCGCTCTCGGCAGATGGCCAGTCGAAACTCGAAAGTCGCTATCAGCATGCGCTGAGCAAAGATGGATTCAAGCGTGGCTACTGCGCTGTTCCAACGCTTTGAAATATTGCAGCCAGCAAGTGCCATCCATTCAAGCGCCTAACGTCCGGACATAGGAAGGAAGTGATTCTATACACGCAGAGGTTACTGAAATAGAGTAACTAAAGACCGTTGCTCGCTAATCAGTCAAAAGTAACTAAGCACAAACGTTACTCGTTACTGGGATTCAAAAGGCAAGCGTTAGATCAGCTTGAACGTAACGAGTTTTCTGGTTACTCCGAATGTGTCGTTTTATGAAGCCAGTCGCTTCCAATAATTGTCGCAGTTAATATTTTTCGCTTTTAACACGTTCATTTTGTGATAACTCTGGCTATACTGACATATCTTGGGCGGATATTTTTACGGTCTATCTAGCGTTTTCTCGTCGTGCAAATTACAGGCACAGCTGGGGTGAGAACTGGGTTGGGCACTGGCGTTGTACACGTTTCCCTTCAAAAGTAACACTGTTACTCGTTACTTTATCAGAAAGTAACGTGAATACGTTACTGTTCCTTCTCTTAAAAAGTATCTAGGTCGTTACTTCGTCACCGAAAAAGTAACTAGGTACAAGCAACGCTTTCTTGTTCACACACTTGTGAGTGCTTACGACCGTGTGCCTTAAAACCTCACAAAATCTCTTACAACACACTGGCGCCATCTGTCGGGTAGCCATGGTAGACATGGTTTTGGTGCAACTGAATACTGAATACTGCTACTGGACATCTTGCAGTGTTCGTATTTATATTCTTTTCTTTTTTCACGCATCCGTCTTTTTTCTTGGCTCGAAAAGTTTTGACAATGTTGTAGCAATCATTTCTCGTAAATAGTACGTATAGACATTTCTGAAAAACGCCTTCTGCACGCTGCCATCTTTGTCTGCTGGGCTGTGGAATACCTTCTGCGCATGGGCTGTTGCTTTGGCGTGCAGTATATCGGACGCTGCGCATGCGTCCACAGCTCAGTGACTCAGCATCTTTCACCGGGGTGATAAGCGATGTAAAGGTCTATACATTTGATCCCGCAAATGCCGCAGAGCCTTCGCTCTAGTGAAAATGCAGTTCCAGGACCATTTCATAGATGGCACCCGCGTGCCAGTGTGTTCTCGTAGTAGGATATCGTAATAGCCCGGTCCTAAGCAGACGGCACGTGAACGCGCCTTCACTCGTAACGCGACACGTACAAGTCTGAGTGATACCTTCCGCCGCCACAATGGAAGATGTTCTTGCGTGCCCTCAGGAGAACAACGAGGCCGTGGCGTACGAGGTGAAGCAGGAGAGCGGCTCGGCGGCGTCGTACCAGTGCGACGTGTCCGACGAGGCCCAAGTGCGTCTTCTGGCACGCAAGGTGGCCCAGGACGTGGGGCCCGTGGCCGTGCTCGTCAACAATGCCGCCGTCACCAACTGCCAGCCCGTGCTCACGCTGCAGCCGGACCAGATACGTAGGACGCTCGACGTCAACCTCCTCTCCCACTTCTGGGTATGTGGACTTACGTCACTTCCTCCATTTCACGTCGAATCCTACCGCAGTCCACGCTCTGATGGAGCCAATCAATCTGCGCCAAATGGATATATCGTATCGGCGCTCTTTGTGCATTTGCTATCGAAACTAATCACGCATAGTGAAGGCGCCTAGATCGTCTTTTTTGTGCGTGATTGGTCCAGCCGGTGATATTATACCCTCGTTGCTGTTGTATCTTGAAAATAGTTTGGACCGTATTTTGCGTGTTTTCGAATTTCGTGCAATTTACGGTTGGTTTTTCGCACGTGTCAGCGACACGAAATAAGCGAGAGAAAAAGTTCATATGCTTTCAGCCGTCTAATGTTTCCATAGATATCCTGCACCATAACTGCACGTATGGGGGCACCTTCCAGATGATCCAGGAGTTCCTGCCAGGGATGCTGGCCCAGAAGGAAGGACACATCGTGGCCGTCTCCTCCATCGCCGGTTTCATCGGCACCGGCTACCTCACGGACTACTGGTGCGTGGCTCGTCCGCGCCGATTTCGATTTCATCCGCTTACCAAACACATAACCTGCCGTTTCGCGCACCCCTTCTTATTTTGCGGTATGCACGGCTGTGGAACGCTGCCCCCAATTTTGTGCACCCTGTACATTTTAATAACATATTTTTAAGAATGCGTTTGTTTGAAGCTTCAAAATGATTGCCGATGCTTTCTTGAGAGACGTTAAAAACCAAAACATGGCCGCTCATTTGCTAGGGTACCTCTCCACGATTATGGCATGGCCGTGACCACCGGCAACGCAGGCAGCTGTGAGGCAGAACTGCTTGTCTTCTTTGATTCTTATCGTTCTAATCCTCTCCAGTGTCCTAAAGAAGCTACATTGACTATGTTTTTCTACTTTCCACTGACGCACGTTTCTGGCCTACTAGAAAAGTCTTAACATTTCTAATATACTATGAAGTGCATCGATGCTCTAATAGTGCAGAAAGGTCAACTGGCTGGGCGTTTTGTAGGTGGTTTTTGAAGGGAGTTCAGATTGGCTGTGAAGTGAACGGGTTTCCTGCTAAGCTTCCTTACCGATCACCATCCTCTGACCCCAGTGCGTCCAAGTTCGCAGTACGGGGCTTGATGCACGCCTTGGAAGAAGAGCTGTTCCAGCTTGGCCTCCTGGACAAGATCAAGCTGACCACGGTCTACCCGGTGGCCATCAACACTGGCATGTTCAAGGAACCCAAGTCCAGGTCTGTGTCAGAGACCTTCAAAAACGAAAATTCACAAAGCAGGCCGTGAGCGACTTGTGCTCGACATAATGTGTGACAAAGCCTCTCTGATTCTGACAATAGACTTTTCCGGAGAATCCCAGAAGACGAACGGCAATCTTATATTTCACCGCGTGACGCAAGGAACTGCGGGGCTGTTCAGATGTGCGCTCGGGCTGACTCGTATGCTTCGTATAATCTGAAAGCAGCACGACCTATTCCCTTCTACCTTTGTGAGTTCAGAACACAAATAAGCTAGAACGAACGCAAAATCAATTTGACACGTAATCGGTGTTCTTATCACATTGCTTCTTTGCATTTTGAAATCACAATTGCAACCAACATTAACTCCATATCTATAGTCGTCGGTACTATTTTACGTGCCGTACATCGGATCGTCATAATGCATCGAGAAGACGACGAGGGAACAGCACATTTCCGGAGTGGTCTATTGGTAGACACGCTTGGACTGTCCGGCTTATCCTTCCTTTTGACTGAGAGCCGAAGCTGTAATAATATTGATAATTCTTCATTTGCATCATGCCACAGAACAACCAATAGGTCATAGTGTGGTGGCACATAAAAAGGTAGCACAACAATTTAACGCAATATCTTCCACTGGCGAAGGACAAGTAAATCAGCAAGTAAAAAACATAGATTCAGCTCTCTTTTAAATCCTAAATTATCTGAAAAATTATCAACATGACAGGGCAGTTAATTGCTACAAATCTGAATCCTTACTAATAGTGACAATTTTGATTGAATGGAGGGGTCAACTACACCAAGTCCTCTAACAAGACGAGCTGGTACATTAAATTTTATCGATGACACTAATTCACTATTTATAAGACCGTGTACGACCTTATGTAAAAGTAGAACGTCACGGGCTTTTATTTTATTTAACATGTTCTGCAACAATGGTTATTTAAGAATGTATTCGTAGACGTAAAAACATCTCCCAAAGTACCTGTCATCTACAATACGAATAAATCGTTTCTGCACTCTTTCGATTTGTGCCGCATCAGCTGCAGTCAGCGAGTTCCACACAACACGACAGAACTCCAGTCTAACCCTAACCAAGGGGCAAAACAAACGCACCACGCATCAGAGATTTGAAAAGACCATCGTAAGGCGTGATACCATTCCCATCATTCCAAGAGCAGTGGCAACGATATGGTTAAATTAAGAGGATGTGAAAAATAAAATTTGTTGTCGAATATGCTCCGAGGTCATGGATTTGAAAGACACGGTGGGTAGTAGAATTGCCAATTACATACGGATAAGAAATAATTTCCCGTTTTCTAGACATGGTAAGTAGTTTTGTTTTATCAGGTTTGATAGTACAACGTTATCAGAACACCCGTCTGAAACATTTGACACATCATTCTGTAAATAAAAAAACAGTCATCCTTCGATTGAATTCTCATTAAGATCTTGATATCGTAAGCGAATAAAAGCGTATGTGCGTTCTTTACATATAGTGTAATATTGCTAATAAATACAAGAAACAGAAGCGGCCCTAAGTTTGATCCATGCAGAACACCGGAAATAGGCAAAATAACATCTGACAAACAATTGGAGATACGATTTTGTCGTCCGGAAAGATAGCTACTAAACCAATCTAAAAGTGCCGAAGGTACACCATATAATAAAGCTTATACAATGGCAATTTTTTATTTATCCTTGTCAAAGGCTTTGGACAAATAAAAATAAACTCTATAAACTTGTCCTTGCGTAATAACTATCGGTACTGTGTAATCCGGTAGGAAACAAAGATTCGTTTCTACAGATCGACCTTCTACAAATCCGTGCTGAACAGTGGCTAGTGTACGACTGAGGTGAAAAGAAACACGAGCTTGTACACTCTAAAAAAAAAGGGTGTAAGAGGGCGTATCGTTACACCCTTTGTCCCATATAATACACCCCAAAACTTCATTTCGGCGTACAAAGCCCTATAGTCGAACAGACGGCCCCAAATTTTACGAGGGACTTGATAACGGTGCGATATAACTTTTTAAATAGCTAAAGTACGTACCAAAGACCACATAAAGAAAACACCGAGTTTCTACAGTAGGGCCAAGAAAACCCCGATTTTTTTTTATAGTCAGTAAAACGTACATTAGCTGTTTTAATAAGTTGTACCACACGGCTATCAAGCCCCTCGTAAAATTTGGGGCCGTCTGTTCGACTCTAGGGTGCTGTACGTCGAATTGAAATTTTTGGGTGTATTATATGGGACAAGGGGTGTAACGATACACCTTTTACACCCTTTTTGTAGAGAGTAAGACTATCTCGAAAACATTTGAAAAGGCACATAACAAAGACATAGGGCGATAGTTCTCTACCTTAGACGTGTCATCGGATTTACTTACAGGTACTGCATCTAACTTTTCGGCCACCATCCTATGCCTTCAAGCGCCATATGGGACGTGAAGACTTGAACTTTGTTGAGCATGGGGCTTCACGAAAGGAGTCACGTCACGCGTTACAGGCATATCCGGGAATGTTGCGAACGGCTCGTAGCCTTGAATTTATTATTTATTTATTTATTTATTTATTCGAATACCTACATCGCCCAGTTCTTGGCAACGACTCTTTTCGGCCTGGTCAGACATCCGCTCGGTGCATTCCGCTTTTGCTCGATATTTTTTTATTTATTCGAAAATCCAATTTTCTGAGCTTGTGTCAGGAAGCTCAAGCTAAAACAGAGCGAGCGCACAAATAAATAAATAAATAAAGCAACAACGTAAACATCGATTTTAAGACTGTTTTATCATAATGGCGTGAAACTTGCAGGTTTTCTCTATTTCTGTTTTTCTAGGTTACTCATAGTTGTCAAAGTCTTTATTAAACAGTATGCCACTTACACTAAAAAGTACCAATCACTTATGAAATAATATATCAAGTTCTTTTAGGTGCTAGCTCTCCTAACACAATCACTGTCATTCCAATGTAAGTGCCTATGTTTTTTGGTGGTATTGTGAACAGTCGTTCGTAGACCTTGGCGGGTGATAGCGAAAGGAACAACAGCGCATGTCTCGCGCAGGTTCCCCTTCCTTGCGCCCATCCTGGAGACGAAGGACGTGGCTCAGAAGACGCTGGAGGCCGTGCTCAGGGAGGACAAGGAAGTGGTCATTCCTCACCATCTCATGCTCATGCACAGGTTCATGTTGTGAGTGATGCCCTGCCCTTAAAGGGGTACGCAACCCGAAGGACGTGAGCGCGAGCTCTCTACCCTCTCTTCAAGGTCGGCCAGCAAAAAGTGCAATGCGTATCCTACTCGTGACGTCACTAGTTCATGCACGGTCAAGGGTACTGTAGTTGCGAGCCTTGCCGCTTGGTGGCGTCGTCAACGCATGAAAATCTCGTCTAGTAGTAATATCCGAGTATTGTACGTCCCATGGCCTATAAATAGCTTGCCCGTGACGTTATTCGCGGCCATGCCGGTATTTTATGTACCACGAGTGTTCGGTTCACCGTGTTAGTTTCAGACCACCGCTCGAGGGAACCAGTAATTAGAAAGAACCGCGGGTACCCAGCAATCGCGACACCTGCAAGCTATGTATATAAGGTATTCACTGAATTCCATATTTGAGCGCATTGTTCACAGCGCATCCCTCCGGGGGGGGGGGGGAGGGAGGGAGGGAGGGAGGGAGGGAGGGAGGGAGGGAGGGAGGGAGGGAGGGAGGGGGGGGGGGAGGGTGCGGCAGCACTGTGGAAGTTAACATTTACAGCGTAGTAGACGCGTTAGCGTTCTCCGCCAAGTCACATTGGGACTTAGTAACTCCACGAGCTAGCCATGCTGCCGCGAATTGGCGCTGCTTCTTTAAAGGGATACTACAACGAAATTTCGGCGCTCATCTTTTGGTCTATATGTGTTCAAAAGAACAGTATCATATGGAACATACCAATATCTTGCTAAAAAAGTCTCGAAAAGGAATTTTAAAACGAATTAAATGATTAGCAAAGAGCACCTGGTGGATGTCGCTAACGCCCCGTTTGTAATGCTCGTCTAGGAACCTTGACAGCTAGTGACGGAGGTCGTCTCGCCTCCGGCCACGACGAAGAAGGGGGAAGGAGGAACTCCCCTCTTCCCGAGAATCCCTTTTGTGTGTCGCAGAAGTCGCTATTGTCCCCCTACAAGATTATAGAAGATTAACCCGTCACTCAAAATTCGTACAAAAGCAGCTGCTTCGGTGGCTGGAACGACTAGGCCATCCTCTCGACGTCAGCCTCGCCGTAGCTTTGCTCATCTTGAGACGACCTACGTCACGATTGCGCTGGGCCTTCTCCGAGCGCTTGCCAGAGTGGGCCGTTTATAACGAAAAATACAGCCACCAGGATCAAAATACAAACGTGCGATTGTCATTTACGGATATTGTGGATCATATTCAACCTTTTTTGAACACGACGGGAAAATTTCAAATTTCGTTGAAGTATCCCTTTAAGACTTATGACGTGGCGACATTCCAACGAAGCTTCACGAGACGCAATTTTGAAATCTGTTAATTTGTTTTAAAATTAGTTTTTTTTACTTCTCTGCCGGCAGCCCAGAAACACTGGTCTAGGCTAGTGTGTCTGGGTTGCCGGCACAACAGAGATCACATCTAAGCTAAGAAATAAGTGCAAACATTTCGTCTCCGTACCCCTTTCTGCTTCACACAAAAAACATGTCTGCAAACAGATTCGAACGCGAGTTACCACAAGATCCGTGCTTCAAATGCCACATGGCAACGAGTTCAAGGAGAAACTTGGCACGCGGCATTCGAACAAAGAATGTCGTCTGCACATGATGTCTGCAGACTCTCTTTTGTGTAATGTGTGCGCAATATAACCCCGCCCCGGCTACTAATACATTATACGAAATCCAGTTTTCAGACACTGGCTGAGGCGCGTTATTGACGGCTTATGATGATGATCAGGATGATTCTATTGATTACTTTCATCAGTCGAGCGCGTGCTTAACGAGTTCCATTCGTTCGCTGAAGATAGGAAGCGAAGGCTTCAGCAGGACGTCTACTTCAATACCAAGCAGAAAAAGGATGAGTACATTTGCACTGGGCGATATTGAATAGAATCTTAAATATATTATACCACGGCGAACTTATAAAATTGGACGAGGACCGCATTATAGACCACCACGCACGGTTTATGGTACGTGCGCACATACAGCATTCTTATTCGGGTCACCAGTTCAAAAGGGTCCCGATTGGATACTCAGGATCCAGGTTTTCTCCATTCAGTCAAACAATTCAAATCAATTTGGTTTATTTTTTCGAGGATGAAGGGGAGACGAGAACTTCGGAGTGGTCCTTGGTCTAAACTAGTATTTTGTCTGAACTGGTCCTTGGTCCGAACTAGCTGTGTCACAGAGGCACGAAGGACGTAGAAGGGTTTTGCAAGGGATGTGAATTCTAGCGCGTGCATACGGAATGGTACAGGACATTTTCTGTACTGATTCGAGACTCTGGGTCATTTCGCAGTTTGTTCCCGCCAAAGGCGATGAAGCTGATGCAACGGTTCATGGGCTGCACGGTCGAACCCCATCGACTCACTGGAAAGTCGGCCCATTCCTTCTCTGAACCGCTCGCAGCCATCGAGTCCGCGGTGCCGCTTCAAGGAGAGAGCGAGAGAAGGATCTTCACACGCGCACGGAGGCTGCCGGCACCAAAACAGAGTTTATGTACATATATAGATATATACATAGTATATACATATATATATATGAAGAGAGAAAGCATCCGATATGCGCCAGTGACTTAGAAAGATAGCCCCAATTCATCATGAATTGCTTTCATATAGACCTCTTTTTTCATTTTTAGTCTTCGAGGCTTCCAGAAACAGTGGTACTTTTTTGCCTCGCTGTCGTTGCCATGACGCGCGGACTTGATCCGGAAGAAACAACGCCAGAGAAAAATAATCAAATATGAATTCTGTCCTTTCACTTTACGTCGCAGGCTATAGAAAACGTCATAGGCTACGGATCTGCCATCATGTTTGAGTCTTTCAGATGGTGGGGTTGAATATCTGCTTGCCAGGGGAATGACAGCGACCTACGACGTTCAAATAAGGGTTTTGAATTACTCGAGCCGGGTGGTTCTCGCAGGGGTTCCACAGCAAGTTCCGGCATACAGCTCGCGTCGCACCGGAAGGCTCTTTGCGTTGCATATATAGCTATAGCTTCTGATGAGGCGAGAACGACAGGGAGGAGATGTCCCGATACCTTCGACAACGCTTCAACGCCTCGTGCACCTCGGACGCGCGCGCGCAGCCAAAGCCCGGCGGGAAGTGCGTTCTGGAGGCCATCCTCGTTCTTTCAGAACGGCTGCACGTTCAAAAGGCCTTCGAACTTCAAATTATCTAGGTCTGCGCTAGATGGCGGGCAGAAATAAATGAGACATTCAAGCCGAGTTCTCGGTGAAAACATCTGGCCTTTGCCCAACAAAATGTCGATATGTATATTTAGCTGCTTCCCTTTGGGGATCTGATATGGCCACATGGCGGACGCGGCGGAATCTGAAATGGAGATGTTTTGGTGGTACCCGAACGTTATCTGGGTGCTGTCACGTCCTAGACGCTGGGGAGTCTGATGGTGACCAGAGCCCGATTCGTCCCAGTCAGAACCGGGGTAGGTCGTCGAGCTTAGTGATGACTTGGCGGTGCTCTAAGCATGGTCACGCTTATTATAGGTCATTAAGGAATGTTTTGTCACTCCTACAAAAGCGTTGTAGTGTAAAGAATCACGCTTAGCTCTAACAACGGGCGTTGGCAGTTGGGGTTACACGTCTCGCTGAAATAAGAGCGACTTCAGTAGCCATTTTTAACATTTATTATTCGTGACCAAACTGAGGCCATATTTTATTAATACCAAGGGGGTATCACAATCGGTCGTTTCAAAACAATTTTTTCTTTTCATTTTCGCACTGTCTTGTTCACGCAAACACGTATCGGTTATCTATCATTCCTGATTTTGTTGGGGGCACAATGAGTCTCACGTTCCAAGTTCGCAACTGAACATGATGAAAGTGTTCTACTGCTGTTTATAAATAGTGTCTATTGCGATGGCATACTTTGTTACGTGCATACAAGATTTTATCTTACACAGTTTATGGTAGCGTATTGTGGTTCATGACATATGTGCCATTCCTATTACCATAGCGAAAGGAGCATGTTAGTGTTTCAGAGTGGGAAACGTACGTTCATCATTACTGATTACACGAACAGCAATATGATAACTGCATATCTTGAACAATGATATTTTTAGGTGTCAGAAAACAAACTCTGAATTGGATAAAATACCCACGGTGAGATTGAAACCGATTTCCGAGAAAGGCAACTCAACCTCCAAGTTCTGACTTGAGGCCGTAAAATATGTTGGAATAACTATTCAGTATGTTTAATGAACGCGTACGAGTAACCTCACACAGCTATGCAATTTTAGTGGTGTTTCAAGGCGTTGCTTCATATTGTACATAGATATTTTTATACGATTACCACCAAAGGGTACAAGGTTAAGGAGAAAGGGTCTTCTCCCAGCCTAAGACAAACTGAATATAAATCTCTAGTATAGTCCTACACTTCAAGCTATGAACGAAATTGAAATGCAGAAGTAATGGGGCGTATTGACTATGCATTGTTTTATTGGAGTTAAATATATGTACGTTCATTTGCCGGTATTCGTTACTTCATAAAGTTACATACAACAAAAATGAAAGAAAAAGCTGCCCGTGTTTCTTTCTCAACGGGAGCAAGTGTACTGTTACGGCATGCATTTTTGACGATTAAAGTATATCATTGAAAGACTTCGAAAGATTCAAATATCTTCTTGCTGTCTTGGTTTCGTCTTTTATTGTCGATAACAGAACCTTGATCGTCTAATCTGTGGCATGGGAACGTTTAATCTATCAAGGTTCACCCCGGATGTGCGCCAACCCTGCTCTGGCAATCAAGTGCAGTGCACACTTAATACCCCGTTGCTTTGAAAATGACAAGACTGTCAGAACTATTTGCATGTACACCCTCCACTGTGGTGCAGCTCTTACTTTCAAGCAATTCTTCATTACATGGACTGCATGAGCACAGTACCACAACCACTCACCTTTCTCATTGGCTGAACTGAACAAAAGATCAGTGAGTGGGGATCCGAGTGCACCGAGGAGCATATCTGTGGCCACTTCTGTGAGTGTGTACTCAAAGCCGCGCTGCTCATACATCAAACAAAAGACGGTGTGTTTGCTGCAAATATGATGACAGAATTATATGTGCCATGTTCAAAGCATGTTTGCTTCATTATAGTGTTTTGAGCATGTGTGCAGACAATCATAGTACGACTCACCTGACACGACCGTCACACGCGGAAGAAACGCGGAAGAAGATTGCCTTCTGTATGATGTATTAGCGGAGGGACCGTGGCTTAAAGAAGGCCTATGGCACGATGATGGCTCATAGCTGCAGTCTACGTTTCGATCAGTTTCAGCCTCGAAACACCGTGCGGTCGTGTATCAATACTGTGTGACTGACCCACGTGAAAGACCCCAGGCCAGCGGTTGCGCAGCTCGGGATAAATTTCTTAATGAAAGCGTGAACCAGTGCCGCCATACTATGACAAAGCCACGTGACGAACTCTAAACATCTGACGTCTATACTTACGGCTTATGGGTGTGGCGACCGGTGTCACGCGGTCCATCATTGAGGAGCGATGCCACTAACCACTTCTATGCGGAGGGCAAGTTCGTCTGCTTCTCGCGCAGGGGGTAGCGGTGACGTCAGAACGCCGAGCCCTGATTGGCTGATCGTGGTCCCCTATTTGAGCGTCGTCTGCTCCTTTGCAACATCGTCTGCTCGCAACGTCGTCTGCGTCTGTCTTACCTTTCCTGCGACTTTTGCAAGTCGAGAGGCCAGATTCACGAAACTATCTTACGTCAAAAATATGCGTAAGACAAAACTTAAAAACAAATTCGTATTCACGAACCGAAATTGTCGTAAGTTTTGCGCAGGTTACGACAAAATCCTACGACAGCTCCGAAGCTACGCACTTGTTACGATCAAATCAGCATGGCCGACAGCATCGCGGTCGCGACGACCAACGGACGTTTATTTTTCTACGTGTGCTTCTCTCGCGTCCCGACTTCAAGCAGCAAGAAAAAAGTAAAAAGTACTTGAACCAGACCACGACGAACAAAACGCTGGATCCACAAACACCCGGGAAAAGCTCCAACGGCCACGATTCCACCGACACCGACCAAGCGAACTCGGCAAGTATGGCCTAGCAGCCACTCCGACTCGGTGACCGTCTGCCCACGACCGGCTGGCGTGCTGAATGGAATGTGCCCGCGCGACCCTTGTGAACCCTTCCCGTATTATACTGTGATCACTGACCTCAATTTTAGATTAAGAGGTCAATCTCTTCCTCTTGTCATCTCCTTGTTTTCCGAGGCAACGGTGAGTCTCGCCGGTGAGAAAGCGGTGAATATCCGACAGACGCAGGAAAGGTAAAGGAGCCATCGCTTTGACTAGCAGACGGTACGCAGACGACGTTAACTGCGCCAACCCGCCGACGCCGTTAAAGAATGAAGAGTCTTGCCGCACACGAAAGGGGGAAAAAGTATTTGGGAGGGAACTTGCGGATACTAACACGCTCACTCTCGGTTCTTAGCAAACAAACCTCGTCGTCTCGGGACCCCTCGCCAGTGAGTACTTTGACTTCCTCCTTGATGCGCGTCTGCTAGTTGTTCGACAAAAACAACGAACCGCTCGAGTTATTTCGTCTGCCTTCTCTGAAAGGCGAAGTCGAGCTCGCTCGTAAAGACCTGCACTTCCGAAAGTCGCAGGAAAGGTAAGTGCAGACGCAGACGACGTTGCGAGCAGACGTTGTAGCAAAGGAGCAGACGACGTTCAGATAGGGGACCGTGATCAGCCAATCAGGGCTCGGCGTTCTGACGTCACCGCTACTTCCTTTCTCATGCGCAGAAGACGAAAATGAGCCCACTTGCGAGGCGTATTGGCTAAGCAGACTAAAGGAAGACCAATGATTGGCTCTTTGCGCATCGCGGGAAAGTATTAGCGCCGAGAAATTTCGGTGGCGCCCTCTGATGGTTTCGGTTCCCGACATCACGACCAGGATTTGCATCGCCGCGATTGGCAGGATTGACCTCTGCCTCGACGTGATTGGCAGGATTTGCCTCGCCGTGAACCGGCGATTTGGCAGGCATTATCAGTGTCCAGGAATCTATCGTTTGGCGAACTTCGACCAAAGCGACGTTTTTTAGATGCGGAGCATCTCTTGCTCGGGTCTATGTCCCGCGGCGTCGTAGTCCGCACTCACACTACGCATGCGCAACTCTCCTCCTTCCCTCTCTCCAACAGCTGCGCGTTACTCTCTCCGCTCTCTCTCTCTACTAGCTGCGTGCACTTCGCGTGCGTTCGCTTCTACTCACACCGCGCGCGCATGCGCAACTCTCCTCCTCTAGTCTCCTCTCCTTCAAGTGTGAATATAAGCAGCGGTAGCGCGCTGCGCGCGTTCCCCCGGAGGAGTGAAAGGAGGATAGTTTTGGGCGCGCGGGTCGCAGCGCCACGCCAGGGCTTTCCAGTGGGGTGGGCTTTCCCCGCAACTCTGCCACTGTCGTCTGCTAGCGTTTCTCGGCCGCTCGCGTCCGCCGCAGCCCAAATCCGGCCGGCCAAAAGAAATCAGTCAAGAAGGGAATAAATTAATTACGATCCGCGATGCTCCGCATCACCCCATGGTTCCCCTCGGGAAGATGGTGTAATTTTTTTGTGGCGCAGGTCACTAATACACTAGGGTGTGGCATGAGAGGGCACCCAAGTTACAGCAAATGCACCTTTTTTACTTGTGTAGTCATAGCTTCGCAGTGGCGTGGCGGGTACCGAACATCTTACTTTCGTCATACGCTAGGATCCTTCTATTGCTCGCCGTGATTGGCTGTCTCCGTGTTCTGCGGAAAAGCGAACTCGCAGGGGCTCTTCTTAGAGTGGGGTCGCAACCAGACCACCGAATAGAATACACTGTCGCCGCAAGTTTCATAAACTATCTAATGGCAGTCGCTATGCCTCCAGCGCTTACCCACACGTGAAGTGGAATGGCTCTCAAACGTCTCCATTAGGTTTAGCGAAGGAACGTGACACGCCACATGCACCACCCAATCACGTGACACTCCAGATGACGTGCCGCAGCAGAGACCGAAAGAGCACTGCTATCTGCACAGCGGCCCCGCCTTTGCCTCAGTCTATTGTTAGTCCGATAGCTCAGTGAACTTCCCCGATTCTCGACCGACGTAAGATTGCAGCCCAAGCTCAAAAGTACAAAAAAAACAAAAAAAAAAACGTCGGCATTGAAAAAAAAGCGGAAATAAAGGAGAACGATATATCAAAGTGACAGGTGAATAGATATCTACACGCCGAATGTTTGCTCTCGATGCCACATGAGAATCCTGGCGCATTCCAACCGTTGGACTTACATAAGCAATGGCGGCGCAGATCGCGAAGCGCAAACCGCTGATTTTTATGGCCTGCACCTCTAAGTGAAACTTCTGACGCTGCCACACAAGCCAACTGTTTACTTTTCATGAAGTTTATACCGGGTGGATATTGATTATTGGACCGTTTTCGCGCTGGGAATGGATGTCCTTTGCGGTTCGACGGAGGAGACGGTTGTGGGACTACAAGGTAAGCCTCTCTCTCTCTCTCTCTCACACACAAACACACAAATACATATGAGCACACAGACAGACACACACAGATACACAACGCTGGTGAGAAACCGACGTACAGCCTATAGGTCCCCTAGGTCAACTTCAGTCTCGTTTCAGTATCGGTCAAAAAGAACATATTCTGGGAGTGTTCGCACTTGCCGCGCGCAGCAGGCTGCGTGCGTCTCCCTTCGTGCGATTGATAGATTTAGTGCTCGCCGTTTGGAAGCAAACATAAGATTTCTTGTATGTCTGCTCGAATCGTGAGTTTGCAAAATACAATCAAAGTAATAGGCGCGGTATCGCCATTAGCTTCGTGTGTATTACCTCAGAAATTCCTTCTCACCACAAAGTGTTGAGTTCGGGGCTTTTTGGGCAGATGTACAGGTATGGACGCAGGCAGAATGTGCTTTCGACATTTTGCTTCTTTGTATATGCTCTCGCTTCGCTTTATCCCTTTATGTAACTCACACGGGATGGCGGACGCTTTTCTAGATATTACGGCGTTCTCGTAGCTGCTGTTTTTTGGGGTTCGTCGTCGCCAGTCGCGATCAGTTCCCTGAGACGGGCAAGGTCAGTACAAGGGCGGCCCTTATTTGAAGCGTGTTGAAAAAGTTTATTTTCGGGGACATCTTGTCGATTGCACGCCATGTCTCCGGTTTCTGAATACAGGAAAAGTAATTATAATAAAATGCGATCGGGTAAAAGCAAAAAAATGAAACCCCGATGTCAATGTTACGATAGTGAATTCTATGAGAGACAACCTCAATATCTCGATGACTTTCTTCTCAGTGAAAGTAAATCGAGGTTAGCTCGATTTCTTACAGCAAGTAATTCTGGTGTCTCTCGCGTAACCTCAAAAGTGGATGAATCTGAGCGCACGAATTTGTATTACTCCACTACCACCGAATGTTGCCAGGGAGACGAGACAGATAACGTATGATTCGAGTTGCAGTCAGACAAGTGTAATATATGCTAGCGGTTCTATCGATGACGGTGCCAGTTTTCGATCGCGTCGAAGGTACACCGATTAGCGTTGGAAACTATGTGCATGAAACGGGCAAATAAATAAGCTGCGCTCGGAGTACCTGCACCACCCTGTCCCCGACTGTCGCGTTGGCAGCGCCATGTTTAGCAATAGAGCGTAGGGCGGGTCTACTTGGGTGGTGTTGTTACGATTTAAAAAAAATGCGACTTCCTGAACTCTAGGTAAGGAAGCGCGGTCGGTGGCGCTTTAAGGCTCATTCTTCACTGCCCCATTTTATTACGTTAAGTTACGTTACGAAATATTACGTTGAAGTCACCGGGACCTCTGTGCTTCATATTAAGCGAGGCTACCAGCTCAAGGAGAAAGCAAAACACGCGACATTCGAGGCACGAATGTTTCGGTAACTTATTACGTAACGTACCTTGACGTAAGAAAATGGGGCAGTGTGAATGAGCCTGAAGTCTCTCGTAATATACAGACTCGTCTCATTTTAGGAGAACGGAAGAGCGTTCCCTGAGATATCGAATAAAGGCACGGTAGCAAATGATCTTCAGAGATTGCTCAAGTGTCGTTGCTCCGAAGCGTCGCTTAGTTAGTGGTTCTGTACTCACTCCGTTTCACTTCAAGATCGATCACGACTGACGGTCCAATAAATTCAATCGAGCAAAGCAAAAAAAAAAAAAAAAGGGCCTCACCACGGCGTACGTCGCCTTTGTGCTTTCCTCATCACCAACTGAACCTATCATGGCGCTTTTTTCTATGCGTGATAGCCGGTGAATCCACACAAAGACTACGAGTGTTGTGGCCGCTGCAATTTTGGTGCTGCTTGGTTAACTCCAATAAAGCGTCGGCTTCGGTCGAACTTAAGGTCCGTTCACACTCTTACAACCGAGTACGACCGAGAGAGACCAGACCGGTTCTTAAGCCTCTTGCGACGTCTAAAGCGCCGTTCACGCTCTTGCGACCGAGAGAGACAAAACCGGTTTTTAAGCCTCTTGCGACGTCTTAGACCCGGGTGCGCTGCTGCGGAACTGGTCCTAAGACGTCGTAAGACGATTAAAACCGGTCTGGTCTCCTCGGTCGTACTAGTTGCAAGAGTGTGAACGAGCCTTTAGGATCAAGGCTCGTTCACACTCTTGCAACCGAGTACGACCGAGAGAGACCAGACCGGTTTTAAGCCTCTTGCGACGTCTAAAGCGCCGTTCACACTCTTGCGACCGAAAGAGACAAAACCGGTTTTTAAGCCTCTTGCGACGTCTTAGACCCAGGTGCGCTGCTGCGGAGCTGGTCCTAAGACGTCGTAAGACGATTAATAACCGGTCTGGTCTCTCTCGGTCGTGCTCGGTTGCAGAGAGTGAACGAGCCTTTAGGATCAAGGCTCGTTCACACTCTTGCAACCGAGTACGACCGAGAGAGACCAGACCGGTTTTTAAGCCTCTTGCGACGTCTACGCGCCGTTCACACTCTTGCGACCGAAAGAGACAAAACCGGTTTTTAAGCCTCTTGCGACGTCTTAGACCCGGTGCGCTGCTGCGGAGTTGGTCCTAAGACGTCGGTAAGACGATTAAAACCGGCTGCTCGCCGCCGTGGTTGCAGCAGGTGAAACGAGCCTTTAGGATCAAGGCTCGTTCACACTCTTGCAACCGAGTACGACCGAGAGAGACCAGACCGGTTTTTAAGCCTCTTGCGACGCCTCCAGCGCCGTTCACACTCTAGACCAGAGAAGCACCGGTTTTTAAGCGTCTTGCGACGTCTTAGACCTGGGGCGCTGCTGCGGAGCTGATCCTAAGACGTCGTCAAGGACGATTAAAACCGGTCTGGTCTTCTCAGTCGTACTCGGTTGTAAGAGTGTGAACGAGCCTTTAGGATCAAGTGCTCGTTCACACTTTGCAACCGAGTACGACTGAGAGAGACAAGACCGGTTTTTAATCCTCTTGCGACGTCTTACGACCAGCTCCGCAGCATCACATCCGGTCCTAAGACGTCGCAAAAGGATTAAAACCGGTCTTGTCTCTCTCGGTCGTACTCGGTTGGAAGAGTGTGAACGAACATTTAGGGTGA
>JAZHYW010054262.1:0-27251 GCA_037355805.1 Ixodes ricinus | reverse complement strand
ACTCGGTGAAAACAAGCACATAAACGATTGCAAGCAAGGCCACTGGCCGCCGCCATGCCTCTGCTCGTGCGGACAAGCACGTGCAATTTCAAGCTTTTCTAAGCTATGCCCACGCGCAAGCTGCATGTGCTTGCACTCATGGGGCACCAGTTGGGGCACCAATGCTTGCAATAACACTGTACTGGCAATTGTCTATAGGGGGTACCCACTGGACGCCATATTTGAGGGCGATGTTTAGAACATATATGCTCAGAACGAGCTCACGTTGGTAGGCTGCTAAGACCGGCAATTTATATAGATGGTGCGGAATGCATGGGGCAAAAGAACTGTGGAAGCTCGCGTCAGCGCGCGCTCAGTAGTCGCGCACACAGTGGCCGCCTAGAGGCCTGTTCACACATACAGCGGAGCGCTAAGTTTGCGCTACGTGAGCGCTTGAAGGAGAGCTCATGTGGCGCTTCCTAGCGCGTGACTTCGTTCTAATATAGCGCGTGATTAGCGCTTTAGTAGCGCCTCGTTAGCGCTCCAGTAGCGCCTTGTTTGCGCTCCAGTAGCGCCTTGTTAGCGCTTCAGTAGCGCCATGTTATCGCTTCAGTAGCGCTTCTTGTACCGCGCTGCTGCCGATTAGCGCATGCACTGCGGTTCCGGTTCCTGTGGTTGGGTGCGCATCAGCAGCACCATGGCGGACATGTGGGACGCTGAAAAAGAAATGCGACAAATGCTCTTACATACGCATTTAGTGCATATGTGTGGACGACTTAACGCCCAGAAGCGCCTTCTGGGTGCGCGAAATCTTCCGCCACCGAGATATTGACGGGTATTCGGCGAACCTTGTTCCTAGGCTGAGGGACCGAGACACAGAGCTCTTTCGAAGGCGATTATTTCTTAACTGCGTGTCTTTGAAACCAGGGTCACGCATATCGAATAGAAAACGATGAGATGGTACCCAATCAATTATAGTCGGTTGCAAGCTAAGAAAAAACCGGAAATGCCTCTCAGAGGAAAATGTATTCCTACGCCGAGAAACGCCAGCCAATCGTTTTCATGACGTCACGATTCCGTGAACCAATCGCGATCCTTTTGAAAAAAAAAAGCTCAACATGGCTGCTGGCCTTAGCAACGCGACGCTAGTTTCTCGTGACAATTATTCTGCTTTTTTGCACCGTGTTTTACGTGCCCGAGGTTACGCCACGAAATCTTAATGGTATCGGCTTGCGTTTGCAGCAGTTTTTGCGCGACAACGTGAGAATCCAGCGACGCTATCGCCAACGAAAATTTCGAAGCGGGCGCGAGGCTTAGCACTGCTGAGAGGTGAGAAGCTACGCCGGACGTCGTCTGCTTCGTTGGATTTCTGTCGCCTCTGCCCCACGTTGCTACTCAACATAGTACCGGCACCGCTGCTTCAATTCGCTGTGGTTTCCGCGGGGTGAGCTGAGATTGCCGTGCTTATCAGTCGCAGGTGAGATCTGTATACCGGAAGTCCCAGCGCGCTGTTCCGTCGTAGAATGGACCGCATAAATCAGTCGGTGAACGGAGCGCGATAAAACTTTCCACGGAGGTGTATTTAGACGGTGCGTTTATCATACTAAATTTTAATGAGCCTAGGTTTCCTAAACGAAAAGCGAGAAAAGAAATGCCGTAAATCCATGCAGACTGGGACGCGGTCCGCGTCCCAGTCTGTCTGCCCATAGAGATTTACGGCTTTTCTTTTCTCGCTTTTCGTTTAGGAAACCTAGGCATGAAATTTTAGTATGATAAATGTCCACGAAGGTGTATCCAAATACACCTTCGTGGAAAGTTTCATCAGGCTCCGTTCACCGACCGATCTATGCGGTCCATTCTACGACGGAACAGCGCGCTGGGACACCCTGTATATATACCTTGCGTGAGATGAGCATAAAAACTTCCAGCACTGAGTTGCTTCACCAGACGTCGTCCGCACTATTGGTGGTGCTACAGCAAACAAATAAACATTGCGAAAATGGGTTTGTCAGCGGTATTCATTTATATGACAAGCCTGCCGTTTTCAGTTTTCGTCGTGATCAGTCGTAAGGTAACATGATTGCCATAGCACCTTCCGTCGGAATAGCGACCTGATAAAGCCAGTGATATTTGAGACTCAAACCTTTCCCTGGTGTCATTTTGGTTATCACCGTGCAGGAGACGTTGGTCAGTGTGCGAGATATTTCAAACCCTGACTTGCACCCCTAAATCATGGGCCCCTGGGGTCAACCAACTTGAGACACTGCAACACTACCAAAAAGACAAACAACACTGCTGCTATGCCCTCGACTGTGAAAACCAGAGCACCTTAAAACCAAAGAATACCGTTCATTCCAAGCAAAAACAGTTCCAGAAGCAAGTCAGGCACCGTATTTACTCGAAAATAAGTCAACCCCTATATATTGAACCCCCATAAAAAAAGAGAAGATAATACGAATATAAGTGGACGTGTATAATAAGACAACAGTACAGGAGCAGCAGCAACTGGAGAACGACACGGCCAGAGAAACAGCTTAAAAATAATGATAGCAGGTCGCAGAAGGTTCGCAAAAGAAGAACAAAATGTGACGGAACTAACGAATCGACCCTCGCAGTCATGATAATGTTTTGTACTTCGCTTCTCTTTTCTGCAAGGTGGAGTCACTGTGCATGCCACTGCTGTTAGCTCTTTTCAGTTTCATGTTGTTAACCGAATTCCATTATTTTGATCTGTTTCAAGATGATCGGTATGAACTGAACACACTTGAAACATGTTTACAGACGTACAGCGCAGATGTAGTGATGGGCGCAAGGGCAGCCCATGATCTTTGATGACGATTACAAGTCGACATGCTTTGGTCACGTTGATCTGGGTCCCCCTCAGTCTTCGGTTGAAGTTGTTGAAGGTGTTGTTGTTGAAGGTGAAGTTGTTGAAGTTGAAGGTGTAGGCTTCACACTTCCTCGAGCGGCTCCACACCAGACAGGTCGCTCTCAGATGTGTCGTCTTCACCCAGTTCGATGACGATCGGCTCTACATGGGCACTTGTAGCACCGCCTCGTCTGTAGCCTTCCTCCACTCCAACGACATGCCTCACAGCATTGCGCCAGTTGTCAGCCGTGACCTTTTCGGCTTCTTCCTTGAGCAGCCTTTCAACGTCGCTGATCTTGAACGTTGTGTTCCTGGCTGCAACGCCGTTCTTGATCTGTGCCCAGATGAGTTCAATGGGGTTGAACTCACAGTGGTAGGGTGGAAGTCTCACTACCGTACAACCAGCCTTCTCTGCAGCAGTATCGACGCGATACTTCAAATACAGTGGCTTGACCGACGCCACGATGTCAAGGAGCTGCTTCTTCTGCATCTTGGCATCCCACGAGATGTCCTTTGACGTGAGCCACTGCTGGATCACCTCCTTCCGGGAACCCGTCGTTGGCACTGCTTCCAACCGCCGAGAATGGTAGGAAGCATTGTCCATTACGATGACACTCCCTGTCGGCAGCATCTGAAGAACAGCTTCGAACCACGTCTCAAATCGTGTGCCGTTCATCTCCTCGTGGTAGTCGCCGGTCTTTACTCCGCGGAAGACGTCCAGGCACCCAGCGACGAAGCCGTCCTCGCTGCCGATGTGCGTGACGATGAGGCGCTGGCCCTTCCCCGACGGCTGCTTCAGGCCCGTCGTCAGACCCCTCATGAAGGCGTCGTGGGACGAGGTCACGGTGCAGTCCACCCATACCGTCGAGACAGTGTGCCCTGCCGTCACCCACGTTTCGTCGAGGTAGAAGATCTGCCGACCCTCTTGCCTGTGACGTGCAATGTCCCGCAAGTACCTCTCTTGCCACGTGATGATCTCGTCTCGCTCGATCATGCGCGAGTTTCGACCAGTCTTCTTTCGCTCGAAGCCAATGTCGTGCAGAAGGCGAAGCACAGTCCATTTCTGCAGCGAAGGGAGCTCAGGGCTTGCACAGAACTCAGCCATTATCTTTGCGACGGTCGGGATCTCGTTCTGGCGAAAAAAACGGTGCACACAAGATCTCATTGCACACAGCACAAAGTCGCCGTACTTCACGCTGCGCCGTTGCTTGCCTGAACTCGCAGGTCGCTTTCGAGAGGGTGTCGCAACCTGTCCGTCATTCTCCTTCGCCTTCTTCCTGATCTCGTGGACGCTCGACACGCCGACACCAAGCAACCGGCTGACAGTTTTACAGACCTCGTTGACTGTCAAGTCTGGCTCGGTATGTCGCGTCCGAACGTAAGCGTTCAGGATCAGCTCCCGCTGGCCGCTGTTCAAAACCCGACCTCGCTTGTGCTTCTTGAAGAACCGCTTTGGTGTCGCCGGTAAGGCTGCACCAGGCTGTTTCGTCCAAGAAGAATCAGGGGAATCGCTTTCCGATGTCACCTCAGTGGGATCCATGACGGAAGACAAAGAGAGCGGGGCGCGGTGGTGGTGTCGATGACTTGGGAGGGTGCCGATTTGTCAAAACCCGAAAAGTATAATTATTCTTGTTTTCTATTCATCCAACAAAATAAAGGCACACATTTCGTGCGCAAAGCCCACAAAACTAAGTAAATCACTAAATATTTATTATTTGCAGGAACTATAAGTGCTTCGTTATTTATAATTTTGGCGAGAGAAAGGTTGGTTTCGTTTTCGCCGCTTTCCCTCAATCGAAGGCGCTGGAAGACGGTATGTTAGACAGTATCTTGGACAGAAAATGAATTGGGAAGACGGTACATTGGACATGACTTTCTTTCTTTACTAAACAGCTATTTCGTTGACAAAAACGTATTCTAACTTATTTAAACGTCCTGAATGAATTAAATAAATATTGTAGTAGTTTAAGACACGTTTACTGGAGGAAGAAAAAGCAACGTTGCTAGCGAACTACTTTCTCGACGGCGGAGGCACTTCAGATGGGCGCAATGCGCTTGTGGGTGGAGCTAAAAGATTGTTCTCAGGTTGCATCCGACTATAGTTGCTCGGAGTCCATGACTCTGGATCGTCTGCCCGACCATTTGCTTGGAGAGCGGCTCTTTTACTTTATCTTCTTTCAATGCCAAAGGAAAAACAACAACAAAGAAATCGCCGTGCACGCGCTGTTCCGCAGCAGCAAGCACGGCACAATGAGCATGAGAGCGCTAACAATGCGCTTCTGAAGCGCTAACAGAGCGCTGCTGAAGCGCTAACCGAGCGCTACGTCACGCAGTAGGAAGCGCCACATGAACGCTCCTTTGAGCGCTCACGTAGCGCTAACTTAGCGCTCCGCTGTATGTGTGAACCGGCCTTAAAGGGGAACTCCGGTATATTTTTTCGTTTTTAGGGTTCCGACTGCAGTGATGCGATTGTTGGTCCATTTGCGCTAAACTACGCACTGCTAGATTCCTTTGCATTTAGTCTAAATGTGAGGAAACTTTGGCCAACATTGCGCCAAAATTTGATTTCACTTTATTAATACTGAAGATATAATGGCTCAGGCCCCACTACACGTCCGGATCGTTAAAGTATTCCTGGTTGAATTTTCCGAACTTTTGATATTGGCCGAACATAACGTACTATCCTATCTGATCTCACCGTCATTGTCAAACACTCAGAGTACTCGGAATTTTCGCAATATCTCTTATGCTTTGGCGTGTGAGTCTGGCGTGTGAGATAGCTTTGTTGAGTGCGCTTCTTGCCGCGCTTTTGTGTACTGCAGTGAAGCGGCAACCACGAAGTACGCACAGCAATTTTGCTTATCTTGCTTCGCCGCAGTGCACCCGAGTGCTAAAGGAAAAGCATTACCCCAGAGCGGGACTGCTGCTGCGCTTGGCTGCTCCAAAAGGCGCTACGAAATGAGTCGGGTCAATCCCACCACTTCGACTGTTTTAGTGAAGAAAGCTTGTCCCTGAATTACGAAGCGCCATTCTTTTAATGTTTTTTGTAGTTTTATAAATATCTTATATCAAAGGTTTGTTTCGGCGGTCTACGACGAAACCGAAACTACCGGCTCGAGCATGAGGGTAACTCTTGTGATCATCTGCATGGCCATCGTGCGATGCAAAGTTCGTATTGCGGTACCGCAAAACGTAGGACTGGCCTAGTCGTAGGAGCAGTTCGGATCAGTCAGCTAAGATTCTACGGCTGCTTTGCTGCTTTGTTTCGTAGATATAAAATATCCGTAGCAAATATTAGAGAGTTTTAGTAGATCGTGTTTTTCTGCTCACGCTACTTGTGGCGGGAGCTCGCGCTGCCACTCTGATGCATTCTCTGAAGCGCGCGACCGTAGCGGTAGCGGGCCTTTGGAAACGATCTACTAAAACTCCCTAATAATACACATTCATAAAGTTGACCGCCGTATAGCGAGTTTGCCATGATGAGCGCAGGCTTAGAACGAGCACCAACTTATCTTCCGAGGAATACCTCAATAGTGGTGGTGCGCAATGGACTCCGCAAAAGCGTTGTGGAAGCTAATCATAAGCTCGCGCTGAACAGAAACGGACAAAACTGCAGCCGCCAGTGAATGCCACTTGCGGCACCACGACGCGCTTGAGCGAGCCGGGAGAGAGTTTTAGTAGATCGTACGCTATTAGCGATGTGCGCGGCCAAAAGCGTCGCTGCGGTCAGCTTTCCACGATTGGCCAAACCATGGGCATATAGCATTGTCAGATTGTCAACTTTGACGGTGTTAGTTTCGGATTCCGATGGCTCCTAGCTTCTACTGTGCTTTTTAAACACACCATGGAACTCGTCGTCGCACCCGATGGTAAGTAGCCAGAATACCAACTGGTGACGTCACGGCGAGGCAAATCCCAGTCGTGACGTCACGGAGGGAAACCATAAGAGGGCGCCACCGAAACATCTCGGCGCTATATGAGCGATCGAAAGCTTCGCCGTGGTCGGCCTTCCGCGACTGGCGGAATACTAACTATGACGTCAGCAAAGGATTTCTTATCGACGGAAATAAGAGAAATGTAAGAGCTTCACTTTTGACGATGTTATTTGGCAGTGTTGGTTTCAGAGTGCAATGATTTCAAGCTTCCACCATGCTCATTACAAACACCATCGAACTTGTTGTTCGCGAGGTAATGACGTCAGGAGAGGGAACCATACGATGGCGCCACAGAAACATCTCGCCGCCAATGGAAAGCGGACCCAGCGAGCGCGTGCTCAATCCATGCTTCAAAGTAACGACACGAGCTCCCGCTAGCACAGTTTAGCTCTAGACTACGATCTACTAAAGGCTGGACTCCATGAAAAAAACAAATTGGGTTGTGTTTGTGTTTATACAGTCTAGAACTTATGCCCAAATCACACGGCAGCGTAAAGGTACCTTTAGCCCAGGTACCTGTCGTAAAGGAGCTGGAGAACGTGATCACACGGCGCATAAAGGTCCCTTTCGCTAAGGGAGGTCCTGTGTTAAAGGCAGCTCGCCGAGCTCCCTTTACAGCTACAGGGAGTAGCCTCGGGCCCAAAACTCGAAATAAAAATCACAAATATATAATATATCTTGTTTAATGCATTATAACAAATTGAATATATATAAGTAGCGAATTACGAAATGACTGTGGACACAAATGCGATGGAATAATACATTAACGAGGAACGCATACTCCAGCTAGCAGGTAGCAGCGGCGGCACGTGGAAAAGAATGTCTTCTACGAACCCGAACACGATGGACCACTGCGAGCTCTTGTTCGAGGTTCTAGACGAGTCGTCCGACTCTCCCGTCCAGGACCTTTTATCCTCGTCGTCACCCATTCCTTTCGATAGCGCCACTGACATGTAGAATTGTTGAAATGATAAATAATGGTCAGAAAGGCGGCAGAGACAGGAGCAAAACAATGGCGACCATCAATGTTCTCCACCTTTATTTCCTCTTCTTTCCCCCAATCTATCAACAAACTCTCACCACTACACTAAAAAACTGCGCGTGAAACCGATTTCGAGGAATAATTGTTTATCACGTGCTCCTCTCGCGGTTTAGCAGGAATGCAATCGACATCAACTTAAAGTGCTCCGTTTATTTATCGTGTGATCAAGAACGCCATTTACGACAGGTACCTTCAGCTAAGGGACCTAAGCTAAACTTACCTTCACGCTGCCGTGTGAATGGGGTATAATACCCCATTCACACGACCGTAAAGGTACCTTTAGCTGAGGGACCTTTATTTTCTGCGGCCAATCAATTAACGATCTTCCGCGCGTGGCGCGTGCTCGCGACCCAAGAGCACGGGCTGATTCGCCGATAGCAAAGAGACCTATGTTAAAGGTACCTTTATGTTGACCGTGTGAATGGGGTATTAGTCTGCCTCAACGGGCGACGAGTCTTCCAGTTGTAGATGAGAAATTTAGCCAGTGCAGTACAACCGTTAGCCTGCTTTAACGTGCATCAAGCAGTAGTGATACACGACCGCACGCCGGTACGATGCTCATCCAGATCTAAACGGGCAGGGGTGGGACGCGAATCATAGCCGTATATATAGAGAGGGTTTGGTCATTCATTGTGGAGTATAAGAGGGAAATAAGGGGGCGCCATTGGCCGAAAGCGGGGTGGGCGTGTTCCAAAGCTTCACAAATTTGAATGTGGCCATCCAGAAGCCACGCATAATACCCTGGCGGTGGTCCCGAGAAGCAAAATTAATAAGCGTGTCGGAGTAACTCTCGGTGACTGAAAATATGGTGTTCGTGATGTATCGGTCACGGTCATACAAAATTATGATGGAAGATATATGAAGATAAATACGATATAAAGAGCGTGCGCGACTAGCAGAACGACTGACGCAACCTGTACGCCATGCGCCGAGGGCCGGCGGTCTGTCTCCGTCCGAACAAAGCAGAGTTCGAGCGGCACATTCGATTCTTACATCTCTTTACATGATCATAAACGTCAGGTGCACCATATTTTCAACCATGAAGTGTTTCTCTATTTAACTCTTACGCACTTATTAAAAGCGTTTCTGGCTACCACCGCTAGGAGATCATTTACGGCTTTTGGTTGGCCAAGAGAGCATGTCAAGCCTTCTATCTGCGTCTCGTGCACGCCTTGGCTTTGCCCGCTCCTCCCATTGGCCAAACTCCCTATGCGCAACTTTCAGCGATGGTGGTACCGTGGTGTGAGGATCGCGCTCCCTGGCTCCTGGATGATTGGGTTCACAATAAAGGTGCTTGCCTATACTCTGCTGACGTGAAAAAATAAAGTAAGGCTCTACTATTGCTTGTATAAAGCAAAATCAGAATTACTTACGCCTCGCAGACCCCGCCTCGTTCTGCTGTTCTACGACAATCCAGAGGACAGCCATTTTGATAGGCGCCAGCACGCCCCCTATAGGTCGTAAAAGTTGCGAATAAAGCTGGCTAGGGGCGCTTCTGTTTTCCCCACAATGGGTAGTGCACGTGCTACCCCGCGGTTATTTTTAATTTTCATAGAGCATAGAAGCTTGGCATTGCACGTGCTTGCACCAGCAGAGGAAGTTGAAGTATCCTCACTCTAGGTTGTGAAAAATTCTACCAGGCGGCGATAACCAAACTTCTCGCCGCGACTACGGCTCTGGGGTGAACATGAGGAAAATTGGTGGCCGAGTGGACTAGCGCACACCAGCTCGGAGCAAGTGGAGCGAGAGCTCACGCTGCAGAACCCAAGGATCTTGGGTTCCATCCCCACCCCTGCCCGTTTCGATCTGGATGAGCATCGTACCGGCGTGCGCTCGTGTATCACTACTGCGTGGTGCACGTTAAAGACCCCTGAGCTAGCGGTTGTACTGCACTGGCTAAATTTCTCGTGTACAGCTGAGAGACAAGTCGCCCGTTCAGGCAGACTAAGTTGAGGCTGTATCAACATACCCACACCCCATTTTCTTTTTTTTTTTGGAGGGGGTGAACATGGTGCAAAAGATTGACGAATACTGGGGGGTTAACATGCTGCAAAAGATTGACGAATATTGGGGGTGAACACGCTGCAAAAGATTGACGAATTTTGTCTGGCGACTTTTTTCTGCGCGTGGCATCACCTCAGTGGCTGCGACGTCGCGCGCAAAGCGGACGTGCCGTCAGGCGAAGTTCGTCAGCTATTCGTCGCATAATTCGCTCCATGGAGTACAGCCTTCAAAGTCACTATAATATCTTCGTGCGCGATCGCTTGGGAGCACTTACAATCTACGGCCGCTAAAACATTACATAACAAGCATAAATCGTCCGCTGGGACGGCTGAAAGACGGCGGGAGTGGCAGGACGAACAAGTGACCTACTTGAGTTTGAACATGACGTCGAGGCACAAGGTTGCTCGACAAACAGCCAACCCACTGAATGTCCGCTGAGAAGCTGGTGAATATCGACTTTAGAGCGGGTAGTGGTTTCCCATTAGCGTAATATTTTGGCAGTGGTCGTACTTAGTTGCCGTAAATCAATATCGGCCATTTATTTTGGCTGGACATTTGACCGGAGTCACCTAACTGGCAGTAAAGTTTCTTTTTCTCGAATTTATTAGTGCGGCTACCGAACCTTCCGAGTACATTGCCTCTCCGTCATCGGCAACACTGTAGTAACCGGCGCCATTCCACGACTCTCAACGCTCCTCGACGGTTTACCCTGAAACGAGAACGAGCCAATAACGCCCACTGCTCTGTTGAATAAGCACTCGCCAAATAAAAACGCCTGTCGCTACCAGGCGCTCTTCAGCCGCACGCACATTACTCTTACAATGCGGAGCGTAAGTTTGTCTGCTTCTTGCAAAGGGGTCGCGATAATGTCAAAACGCCGAGCTCTTATTAGCTGATTGAAAAAAAAAAAGAGTGAGTAAACCAAGGCATCATGCATTAAGGTCTACCCACTATCCTTGCAATCAAAGCCTATCAGAACTCGGCGTCGTTTCGACGTCACTGCAACCCTTACGCAAAAAGCAGACGACTTGCTCTTCGCATATGCAAAGAGCTCGGTGTTCGCTGGAGACATGATGACGGAATTAGCTACAGCATAGCTTCCTATATACTGACAAAGCCCGGCAGATGGCCTCGAGAAGCGGCCGCCGAAATGGAAAAGGTGGAGCGGCACACAACGGATGAGAGGAGAGCCACGTGACTGGCGCCCCGCTGCGGCGGGACGCCGCAGCGGAGCGCCAGTCACGTGGTTTTTTCGAGCAAACAAGTGTGTTTAGGGTCCTCGCCGGTGCAAAAGCTGTGCGCTGACGTCCAGGTTCCCCGAGAAACGGGCTCTTTGATGCTCTATGCTACCAGATCCTCGCGCTTTAAATCTGCGACCGGGCACTCTACGGCTCCGTCGTCGAACTGCCAGGCTTTGTGAGTATAGAGTAGGCTATGGCTGCAGACACACCTCAAGCATCTTAGAAGCATGGTTGCTTCGTGCATGCTTCGAACCTGTCGGCAGACAGCTTTTGTGTGACCAGTGTGACCGTCATATGAGGAAAGACAGTGTCTGCACACTATCTTTCATATGATTAATTAGCAGCGTGACTGTAGCTTTAAACAGCCAACCGGAAGGATGCCATTGAAAGCTCACGACAAACAGCCGAAGTGCCGAAGAGGTCTATAATACTGTCTGTGCCACCTTTCTTGGGTCATCCGACATTACTGTATATCAGATTAAAAAAAAGTTTTGTAAAAAATAAAATTATTTATGAACTACAACTTTGGTTGGCTAATCTTTTCATTACGGGAAGCGTTTAAACGAAACTGCAATGGTTGAGTAGAATAAAGATCGTCAATAATTTGCGGGTGACCCGAAGTGTCTTTTTTTTCACTTTTGTGTATTATAGTTCTGCTTCCGCAATTCGTTCAAAGAGACATTCGATTGGTCAATGTCTCAGTACAGAGATGTATAGATAAAAAGAGCAACAGGGACAAATAGAAAGATAAATAAAAGTTCATTCTTAGAAACACCAAGCGTGCGCCATTGAATCGGGGTTGAGGAACGGTCTTTGGCGCTTACGGTCGGCGCAAGCAAGGTCGCCATTTCCCCGTCCGCCTGCTACATTTCGCCTTCCCTTTTAGCCACGGCGAAACCAAATAAACAGACACGAACGAACGGTCGACGACGAGGAAGACATCCTGCGGTGAAACCAAACGAACCCCTACGTAACACTCTCGCTGAAAAAGGCGGCGCGACCCAGTTTAGAGAGCAACCTGTTTTCGGCGGGTAAGTACATCCCTCGCGGTTAAGGTACGCCGTCTGCTCGAAATAGAAACGGACAGTTCGTGTGGTCGTCTGCGTTTCTCGTTGATATTGGCGAGCAAAGTCGGTTGTATACTTGCGTTTTCGGTCGCTTGGGGGCGCCCTCGTTTTCAATGGGCACTGGATTTTCCCCCCGATGACGTCACTACCCGCTTTTATCTATTCTGATTGAATGCGTGATTGTGGGATGTCGATGGCGGTGGCGATTGTAGAGGATGCGAGGCGCATTTTCACCTTATTTATACGGCGTGCAAGTTGGTATGCTCTTTCCGTACCTCGGGCGTTTGTTTACCCGCAAAATGCGCCCACGTGGGTTTGTTTTCCCCCGACCTGAATCAATGACGGCGCGTGGTTGACTGCCTCGTCATCGCGCATTCCTTGCGCCTTCTCCGTGTCGCTCTTCGATCGGCGTGCCCTTCCTTGCTCTCCGACGAGCCAGAGACGCATTTATGCACACTTGCTCGCCGTATAGTCTATGGCGGCTTGAGAAACTCAGGGCGTGCACTTACAGGAATTCGTGCATCTTTGAGAGATTTTTGTGATTTCTACCGAAGGTGTTCCTGTGACGGCCGTTTCTTGCCATTTTCTGTGTCGATAGGTACATTACTCAAGCAGGACGACTCGCACATTTAATCTAATTGTGTACGTGCATCGCGCGCGCTATAAGGATGGCCGCTATCGGCAGATGGCGAGTCGAAAGTCGCTGTCATCATGCGCTGAGCAAAGATGGATTCAAGCGTGGCTACAGCGCTGTTCCAACGCTTTGAAATATTGCAGCCAGAAAGTGCCATCCATTCAAGCGCCCAACATGCACACACGTTATTGAAATAGAGTAACTAAATACCGTTGCTCGTTAATCACTCGAAAAATACATACGTTACTCGTTACTGCTATTCAAAAGGAACGCGTTACATCAGCTTGAACGTAACGAGTTTTCTGGTTACTCTGAATGCGTCGTTTTTATGAAGCAGTTACTTTCAATATTTGTCGCAGTTAATATTTCTTCGCTTTTAATGGGTTCATTCTGTGATGACTTTGGCTATACTACTGACATGACTTGCGCGGATATTTTTATGGTCTTGCTAGCGTTTTCTCGTCGTGCAAATTACATGCGCCAGCTGGAATGAGAACTGGGTTGGGCACTTGCGTTGTGCACGTTCCCCTTCAGAAGTAACACTGTTACTCGTTACTTTATCAAAAAGTTACGCAAAAATGTAACTCCTTCCTTCTCTTAAACAGTAAGTACCTCGATCGTTACTTCGTTACCGAAAAAATGAAAGCCGTTTACAACTCCCTGTAATGCCGAATTGGAGCGCAGCTCTTGAGGAGGGGGGAAGGTGCGGAGGGAGGGGGGTTCACGTGACCTCGGGGGGGGGGGGTCACGTGACCTCGGGGGTCACGTGACCTTGGGGTGGTCACGTGACCTCGGGGGCCACGTGACCTGGGGGTCACGTGACCTCGGGGGCCACGTGGCCTCGGGGGTCACGTGACCTGGGGCCCACGTGGCCTTGGGGGTCACGTGACCTGGGGGGGGTCACGTGACCTCGGGGGCCACATGGCCTAGGGGGTCACGTGACCTCGGGGGGGGGGGTCACGTGACCTCGGGTGCCACGTGGCCTAGGGGGTCACGTGACCTTGGGGGGTCACGTGACCTTGGGGTGACCTTGAGGTTACGTCGACGCCGACGCCGACGGCGACGCCAACGCCGACGGCGATGCCAACGGCGACGCCGACGGCGACGCCGCTCAAGCCGGAAACGGGCGCCTAAGAGCTGCGCTCTAAAACTGACTAGGTACAAGTAACGCGTTCTTGTTCACACACTTGTGAGTGCTTATGACCGTGTGCCTTAAAAACCCCTTCAATCTCTTACAACACACTGGCGCCATCTGTCGGGTAGCCATGGCGGAACACTCGCAGTTTTCGTATACTTATATCTTTTCTTTTTCAGGCATCCGTCTTTTTTTTCTTTTTTGGCTCGAAAACTTTTTGACAATGTTGTAGCGATCATTTTTCATAAATATTACGTATAGACCTTTGCAAAGAACGCCTTCTGCACACTGCCATCTTTGTCTGCTGCTGGGCTGTGGAAAAACTTCTGCGCATGCGCTGTTGCTTTGCCGTGCAGTATATCGGACGCTGCGCGTGCGTCCACTGCTCAGTGACTCAGCATTTTCCACCCGGGTGGTAAGCGATGCAAAGGTCTATACATTTGATCCCGCAAATACCGCAGAGCCTTCGCTCTAGTGAAAATGCAGTTCCAGGACCATTTCATAGATGGCGCTAGCGTACCAGTGTGTTTTCTCGTAGCAATAGCCCGGTCCTAAGCAGACGGCACGTGAACGGGCCAAATTTACTCGTAACGTGACACGTACAAGTCCGAGGGATACCTTCCGGCGCCACATTGGAAGATGTTCTTGCGTGCCCTCAGGAGAACAACGAGGCCGTGGCGTACGAGGTGAAGCAGGAGAGCGGCTCGGCGGTGTCGTACCAGTGCGACGTGTCCGACGAGGCCCAGGTGCGTCTTCTGGCACGCAAGGTGGCCCAGGACGTGGGGCCCGTGGCCGTGCTCGTCAACAACGCCGCCGTCACCAACTGCCAGCCCGTGCTCACGCTGCAGCCGGACCAGATACGTAGGACGGTCGACGTCAACCTCCTCTCCCACTTCTGGGTAAGTGGACTTAAGTCACTTCCTCCATTTCACGTCATGTCCGACCGCAGTTCACGCTCTGATGAAGCCAGTCAATCTGCGCCAAATGGATATATCGTATCGGGGCTCTTTGTGCCTTTGCTATCGAAACTAATCACGCATAGTGAAGGCGCCTAGATCCTCTTTTTCTTGTGCGTGATTGGTCCAGCCGGTGATATTATACCCTCGTTGCTGTTGGGTCTTAAAAATAGTTTGGACCGTCTTTTGCGTGTTTCCGAATTTCGTCCGATTTACGGTTGGTTTTTCGTACGTGTCAGCGATACGAAATAAGCGAGAGAAAAAAGTTAATGTGCTTTCAGCCGCCCAATGTTTCCATAGATCTCCTGCACCGTAACTGCATGTGTGGGGGCACCTTCCAGATGATCCAGGAGTTCCTGCCAGGGATGTTGGCCCAGAAGGAAGGACACATCGTGGCCGTCTCGTCCATCGCCGGCTTCATCGGCACCGGCTACCTCACGGACTACTGGTGCGTGGCTCGTCCGCGCCGATTTCGATTTCATCCGCTCAACGAATACATAACCTGCCGTTTCGCGCAGCCCCCCCCTTCCTTCTTATTTTGCGGTATGCACGCCGGTGGAACGCTGCCTCCGATTTTGTGCACACTGTAAATTTTAATAACATATTTTTAAGGATGCGTTTGTTTGATGCTTCAAAATGATTGCCGATGCTTCCTTGGGAGATCTTAAAAACCAAAACATGGCCGCTCATTTGCTAGGGCACCTCTCCACGATTATGGCATGGCCGTCATTACCGGCAACGCAGGCAGCTGTGAGGCCAAACTGCTTGTCTTCTTTGATTCGTATCGTTCTAATCCCCTCCAGTGTCCTAAAGAAGCTACATTGACTAGGTTTTCCTACTTTCCACTGACGCATGTTTCTGGCCTACTAGAAAAGGCTTAACATTTCTAATGTATTATGAAGTGCATCGATGCTCTAATAGTGCAGAAAGGTCAGCTGGTTGGGCGTTTTGTAGGTGGTTTTTTGAAGGGAGTTCAAATTGGCTGTGAAGTGAACGGGTTTCCTGCTAAGCTTCCTTACCGATCACCATCCTCTGACCCCAGTGCGTCCAAGTTCGCAGTACGGGGCTTGATGCACGCCTTGGAAGAAGAGCTGTTCCAGCTCGGCCTCCTGGACAAGATCAAGCTGACCACGGTCTACCCGGTGGCCATCAACACTGGCATGTTCAAGGAACCCAAGTCCAGGTCTGTGTCAGAGACCTTCAAAACGAAAATTCACAAAGCAGGCCGTGAGCGACTTGTGCTTGACATCATACATGACGTGGGTCCCCTGTCTCTAATAGACCTTTCCGGAGAATCCCAGAAGACGAACGGCAATCCCATATTTCGCCGCGTGACGCAAGGAACTGCAGGGTTGTTCAGATGTGCACTCGGGCTGACTCGTATGCTTCGTATATTCTGGAAGCAGCACGACCTATTCCCTTCTACCTTTGTGAGTTCAGAACACAGATAAGCTAGAACGAACGCAAAATTAATTTGACACGTAATCGGTGTTCTTAGCATACTGCTTCTTTGCGTTTTGAAATCACAATTCCAACCAATATTAAGCGCCTATTTGTAGTCATTGGTACTATTTTACGTGCCGTACATCGGATCGTCATAATGCATCGAGAAGACGGCGAAAGAACAACACATTTCCGGGATGGTCTATTCGTAGACACGCGTGGACTGTCCGACTTATCCTTCCCTTTGACTGAGAGCCGAAGCTGTAATAATATTAATAATTCTTCATCTGCATCATGCCGCAGAACAACCAATATGTTATATTGTGGTGGCACATAAAAAGGGAGCACAAACATTTAACGGAATATCTTCCGCTGGCAAAGGACAAGTAAATCACCAAGTAAAAAACATAAATTCAGCTCTCTTTCAAATCCTAAATTATCTGAAAAATTATCAACATGACAGGGCAGTTCATTACTGCAAATCTGAATCCTTAGCAATGGTGACAATTTCGATTGAATGGAGGGGTCAAATACACCCAATCCTCTAACAAGACGAGCTGGTACATGAAATTTTATCGATGACAATAATTCACTATTTATACGGCCGTGTACAACCTAATGTAAAAATAGAACGCCACGGGCTTTTATTTTATTTATCAAGTTCTACAACAATTGTTTTTTTAAGAATGTATTTGTAGTCGTATAAACATCTCCCAAAGTACCTGTCATATACACTACGAATAAATCGTTTCTGCACTCTTTCGATTTGTGCGGCATCAGCTGCAGTCAGCGAGTTCCACACGACACGACAGAACTCCAGTCTAACCGTAACCAAGGGGCAAAACAAACGCACCACGCACCAAAGTTTTGAAAAGACCCTCGTCAGGCGTAATACCATTCCTATCCAAGAGCAGTGACAGCAATATGGCTAAGAGGATGTGAAAAAGAAATTTTGTTGTCAAATATGCTCCGAGGTCACGGATTTGAAAGACACGTTGGATAGTAGAATTGCCAATTACATACGGATAAGAAATAATTTCCCGTTTTCTAGACATGGTAAATAGTTTTGTTTTATCAGGGTTGATAAGTACAACGTTTTCAGAACACCCGTCTGAAACATTTGACACATCATTCTGTAAATAAAAAAAAAACAGCCATCCTTCGATTAAATTCTCATTAAGATCTTGATATTGTCAGCGAATAAAAGCGTCTGTGCGTTCTTTACGTATAGTGTAATATCGCTAATAAATACAAGAAACAGAAGCGTCCCTAAGTTTTATCCCTGCAGAACACCGGAACTAGGCTCAATAACATCTGTCAAACAACTGGAGATAGGATTTTGTCGTTCAGAAAGATAGCTACTAAACCAATCTAAAAGTGTCGAAGTACACCATATAATAAAGCTTACACAATGGCAATTTTTTATTTACCTTGTCAAAGGCTTTGGACAAATAAAAATAAACTATATAAACTTGTCCTTGCGTAATAACTATCTGTACTGTGTAATCCAGTGGAGAACAAAGATTCGTTTCTACAGATCGACACTTTAGAAATCCGTGATGAACCTGTGCTAGTGTAGGACTGAGGTAAAAAGAAACACGGGCATGTAAAACTGTCTCGAAAACATTTCAAAAAGCAGATAACAAAGACACAGGGCTATAGTTCTCTACCTTAGACGTGTCATCGGATTTACGTACAGGTACTACAACTGACTGTTCGGCCACCATCCTGTGCCTTTAAGCGCCATACGGGACTTGAAGACTTGAACTTTGTCGAACACGGGGCTTCACGAAAGGAGTCACGCCACACGTTACAGGCATTTCCGGGACTGTTGCGAATGGCTCATAGCCTTGAATTTGAATAAGCTAGAACGAGTGAACTAAGTAAAAGAAGGTTTCACTTTCTCTCTTTGGCCTGGTCAGACATACGCTCGGTGCATTCCGCTTTTCCTGTTTTTTTTTATTTATTCGAAAATGCAATTGGTCAGACATACGCTCGGTGCATTCCGCTTTTGCTCGTTTTTATTTATTCGAAAATGCAATTTTCTGAGCTTGTGTCAGGAAACTCAAGCTAACCCCAAGCGAGCTGACAAAAGAGAAAAAAAACAAAACGTAAACATTGATTTTAAGACTGTTTTACCATAATGGCGTGAAACTTGCAGGTTTTTGCTATTTCTTTTTTCTCTAGGTTACTCATAGTTTTCAAAGTCTTTATTAAACAGTATGCCACTTACACTAAAAAGTACCAATCGCTTTTGAAATAATATCTCAAGTTCTTTTAGGTGCTAGCTATCCTAACAATCACTGCCATTCCAATGTATGTCCCTATGTTTTTGTGGTATTGTGAACAGTCGTTCGCGGACCTTGGCGGGTGATAGCGAATGGAGCGACAGCGCATGCCTCGCGCAGGTTCCCCTTCCTTGCGCCCATCCTGGAGACGAAGGACGTGGCTCAGAAGACGCTGGAAGCCGTGCTCAGGGAGGACAAGGAAGTGGTCATTCCTCACCATCTCATGCTCATGCACAGGTTCATGTTGTGAGTAATGCCCTACCCTTAAGGGGTACGCAACCCGAAGGACGTGAGCGCCAGCTCTCTACCCTTCGCTTCAAGGTCGGCCAGGCGAGAAGTGCAATGCGTATCGCGCTCGTGACGTCAATAGTTCATGCACGGCCAACGGTACTGTAGTTGCGAGCCTTGCCGCTTGGTGGCGTCGTCAACGCAGGAAAATCTCGTCTAGTAGTAATATCCCAGTATTGTACGCTCATGGCCTCACTACATAGCTTGCCCGTAACGTCATTCGCAGCCATGCCGGTATTTTATGTACCACGAGTGTTCGGTTCACCGTGTTAGTTTCAGACCACCGCTCGAGGGAACCAGTAATTAGAAAGAACCGCGGGTACCCAGCAATGGCGACACCTGCAAGCCATGTATATAATGTATTCACTGGGTTCCATATTTGAGCGCATTTTTCACAGCGCATCCCCCGGGGGGGGGGGAGTGGTGCGGCAGCACTGTGGAAGTTAACATTTACAACGTAGTAGACGCGTTAGCGTTCTCCGCCAAGTCACATTGGGACTTAGTAACTCCACGAGCTAGCCATGCTGCCGCGAATTGGCGCTGCTTCTTTGGGACTTATGACGTGGCGACATTCCAACGAAGCTTCACGAGACGCAATTTTGAAATCTGTTAATTTGTTTTAAAATTAGTTTTTTTACTTCTCTGCCGGCAGCCGAGAAACACTGGTCTAGGCTAGTGTGTCTCGGTTGCCGGCACAACTAGAGATCACATCTAAGCTAAGAAATAAGTGCAAACATTTCGTTTCCGTACCCATTTCTGCTTCACACAAAAAACATGTCTGCAAACAGATTCGAACGCGAGTCACCACGAGATCCGTGCTTTAAATGCTACATGGCAACGAGTTCAAGGAGAAACTTGGCACGCGGTATTCGAACAAAGAATGTCGTCTACACATGATGTCTGCAGACTGTCTTTTGTGTAATGTGTAAGCAATGTAACCCCGGATACTAATACATTATACGAAATACAGTTTTCAGACACTGGCTGAGGCGCGTTATTGACGGCTTATGATGATGATCAGGATGATTCTATCGATTACTTTCATCAGTCGAGCGCGTGCTTAACGACTTCCATTCGTTCGCTGAAGACAGGAAGCGAAGGCTTCAGCAGGACGTCTACTTCAATACCAAGCAGAAAGAGGGTGAATAAATTTGCACTGGGCGATATTGAATAGAATCTTATATATATGATACCACGGCGAACTTATAAAATTGGACGAGGACCGCATTATAGACCACCGCGCACGGTTTATGGTACGTGCGCACATGCAGCATTCTTATTCGGGTCACCAGTTCAAGACGGTTTCGATTGGATATTCAGGATCCAGGTTTTCTCTATTTAGTCAATCAATTCAAATCAATTTGGTTTATTTTTTCGAGGATGAAGAGGAGACGAGAACTTTGGTGTGGTCCTTGGTCTAAACTAGTCCTTTGTCCGAACTGGTCCTTGGTCCGAACTAGTTGTGTCACAGAGGCACGAAGGACGTAGACAGTGGCGTACCAACTTGTTTTTGAGTGGGAGGGCAAACCAGACCCCCCTCCCCCCCCGCCCCCTGGGCCGGGGGACGGTGCCCTTGGTATCCCTTGGGCGCCGCCGGCCAGTGTTTGCCCTGCCCAGTGTCAGCTGTTTCGGGGGGGGGGGGCAAAACACATACCTTGCCCTCCCCACTCTGAGAACTGGGGGGGGGCAAGCGCCCCTTGCCCCCCCCGGTTGGTACGCCCATGGACGTAGAAGTGTTTTGCAAGTGATGTGAATTGTAGCGCGTGCATACGGAACGGAACGGGATAATTTCGGTACTGATTCGAGACTCTGGGTCATTTCGCAGTTTGTTCCCGCCAAAGGCGATGAAGCTGATGCAACGGTTCATGGGCTGCACGGTCGAACCCCATCGACTCACTGGAAAGTCGGCCCATTCCTTCTCCTGAACCGCTAGCAGCCATCGAGTCCGCGGTGCTGCTTCAAGGAGAGCGAAGAATGATCTTCACACGCGCACGGGAGGCTGCCGGCACCAAAACAGAGTTTATGTACATATATAGATATATACATAGTATATACATATATATATATTTGAAGATAGAAAGCATCTGATATGCGCCAGTGACTTATAAGGATAGCCCCAATTCATCATGAATGGCTTTCATGTAGATCTTTTTTCATTTGTAGTCTTCGAGGCTTCCAGAAACAGTGGTATATTTTTGCCTCGCTGTCGTTGCCACGACGCGCGGACTTGATCCAGAAGAAACAACGCCAGAGAAAAATAACGAAATATGGATTCTGTCATAGGCTACGGATCTGCCATAATGCATGAGTCTTTCAGCTTGTGGGGTTGATTATCTGCTTGCCAGGGGAATGACAGCGACCCACCACGACGTTCAACTGAGGGTTTTGTATTACTCGAGCCGGGTGGTTCTCGCAGGGGTTCCACAGCAAGTTCCGGCATGCAGCTCGCGTCGCACCGGAAGGCTTTTTGCTTTGCATACATAGCTATAGTTTCTGATGAGGCGAGAACGGCAGGGAGGAGATGTCCCAATATCTTTAACAACGCTTCAACGCCTCGTGCACCTCGAACGCGCGCACGCAGCCAAAGCCCGGCGGAAAGTGCGTTCTGGAGTCTGTCCTCGTTCTGTCAGAGCTGCTGCACGTTCAAAAGGCCTTCGAACCTCAAATTATCTGAATCTGCTCTAGATGGCGGGCAGAAATAAATGAGACATTCAAGCCGAGTTCTCGGTGAAAACATCTGGCCTTTGCCCAACAAGATGTCGATATGTATATTTAGCTGCTTCCCTTTGGGGATCAGATATGGCCACATGGCGGACGCGGCGGAATCTGAAATGGAGATGTTTTGATGGTACCCGAAAGTTATCTGGGTGCTGTCACGTCCTAGACGCTGGGGAGTCTGATGGTGACCAGAGCCCGATTCGTCCCAGTCAGAACCGGGGTTGGTCGACGAGCTTAGTGATGACTTGGCTGTGCTCTAAGCACGGTCACGCTTATTATAGGTCAGTAAGGAATGTTTTGTCATTCCTACAGGAGCGTCGTAGCGTCACGTATCACGCTTAGCTCTAACAACGGGCGTTGGCAGTTGGGGTTACACGTCTCGCTGAAATAAGAATGACTTTAGTAGCCATTTTTAACGCATATTATTCGTGACCAAACTGAGGCCATATTTTATTAATACCAAGAAGGTATCACGATCGGTCGTTTCAAAAGTATTTTCGCATTTTCGCACTGTCTGGTTGACGCTGACACGTATCGGTGATCTATATCATTCCTGATTTTGTTGGGGGCAGAATGAGTCTCACGTTCCAAGTTCGCAACTGGACACGATGAAAGTGTTCTACTGCAGTTTATAAATAGTGTCTATTGCGATGGCATACCTTGTTACGTGCATACAAGATTTTATCTTACACGGTCTATGGTAGCGTATTGTGGTTCATGACATGTGTGCCATTCCTTATTACCATAGCGAAAGGAGCACGTCGGCGTTTCAGAGTGAGAAATGTACGTTCATCATTACTGATTACATGAACAGCAATATGATAACTGCATATCTTGAACAAGGATAACCTTTGGTGTCAGAAAACGAACTCTGAACTGTCTAAAATACCCACATTGAGATTGAAACCGATTTTCGAGAAAGGCGACTCAACATTCAAGTTTTTGAGTTGAGTTGAGGCGGCAAAATATATTGCAATAACTATTCAGTATGTTTTTAGATATCTCTACAAAGGACCTCTCAAATTAAGTTTAAGGAACGCGTACGAGTAACCTCACACAGCTATGCAATTTTAGTGGTGTTTCAAGGCGTTGCTTCATATTGTACATATATATTTTTATACGATTACCACCAAAGGCTACAAGGTTAAGGAGAAAGCGTTTTCACCCAAGCTAACAAATTTATAAAAACTGAATATAAATTCCTAGTATAGCCTTACAGTTCGGTCGAGAATTACACACTATGACACAAAAATAAAATACAGAAGTAATGCCGTGTATTGACTTTGCATCATGTTATATTGGAGTTATATGTGTTTCTTTGCCAATATTTGTTACTTTATAAAGTTACATACAGCAAAAAAGAAAGAAAAAGCTGCCCGTGTTTCCTTCTCAACGGGAGCAAGTGTATTGTTACGGATGATTTTTTTACGATTAAAGTATATGATTGAAGCACTCGAAATATTCAAATATCTTTTTGCTCTCTTGGCTCCGACTTGTATTGTCTACAGCAGAACCTTGATCGTTTAATCTGTGGCATGGGAGCGTGTAATTTATGAAGATGCACCCCGAATGTGCGTCAACACTGGTCATATTGTTCAAGCCAACTGACAATCAAATGCAGTGCACACTTAATACCCAGTTGCCTTAAAAATGACGCTTAGACTGTCAGAAGTGTTTGCATGTACACTCTCCACCGTGGTGCAGCTCTTACTTTCAAGCAATCTATAGAAGCAAAAGGCGTCGACTTTCTTCATCACACGGACTACACAGCTGAACCTGCTGAACAGCGGCTTAAAGAAGGCCTACGGCACGATGATGGATAATTGCTGCAGTCTACGTTTCGATCAGTTTGAGCCTCGTAACACCGTGCGGTCGTGTACCACTACTGTGTGACTGACCCACGTCAAAGAACCCAGACCCGGTTGCGCAGCACGGGATAAATTTCTTAACTAAAGCATGAACCAGTGCCGCCCTACTGACAAAGCCACATGACGAACTCTAAACATCTGACGTCTAAGCTTACGGCTTATGGGTGTGGCGGTCGGCGTCACGCGGTCTGAGTGGCAAAAGTTGTGGTCGCATGTTTGCCGCTCAGAACGGATCCATCATTAAGGCGCGATGCCGCTAACCACTGCCATTAGCTAAGCAGATTAAGGGAAAACCAATAACTGGCTCGTTGCTCTTTGCGCATCGCGGGAAAGTATTAGCACCGAGAAGTTTCGGTGGTGCTCTCTGATGGTTTCCACTCCCGACGTCACGATTAGGATTTTCCTCGCTGCGATTGGCAGTATTGGCCTCTGCCTCGCCGTGATCGGCAGTTGGCAGGCATTGGGCAGGCATTATCAGTGTCCAGGAAGCTATGGCTTGGCCAATCGGGAACTTCGACCAAAGCGACGTTTTTGGTGGCGCAGGTCGCCTAATAGACTAGGGTGTGGCATGAGAGGGCACCCAAGTCACAGCAAATGCACCTTTTTTACTTGTGTAGTCATAGCTTCGCAGTGGCGTGGCGGGTGCCGAACATCTTACCTTCGTCATACGCTAGGATCCTTCTATTGCTCGCCGTGATTGGCTGTCTCCGTGTTCTGCGGAAAAGCGAACTCGAAGGGGTTCTTTTAGAGTGGGCTGGCAACCAGACCACCGAATAAAATACACTGTCACCGTAAGTTTCATAAACTAACTAATGGCAGTCGCTAAGATTCCAGCGCTGACCCACACGTGAAGTACAATGGCTCCCAAACGTCTCCATTAGGTTTAGCGAAGGAACGTGACACGCCACATGCACCACCCAATCACGTGACACTCCAGATGACGTGCCGCAGCAGAGACCGAAAGAGCACTGCTATCTGCACAGCGGCCCCGCCTTCGCCTCAGTCTATTGTTAGTCCGATAGCTAGTGAACTTCCCCGATTCTCGACCGACGTAAGATTGCAACCCAAACTCAAGAGTACAAAAAAAAAAACAAAAAAAAAAAACGTCGGCACTGGGAAAAAAAAGCGGAAATAAAGGAGAACGATAAATCAAAGTGACAGGTGAATAGATATCTACACGCCGAATGTTTGCTCTCGATGCCACATGAGAATTCTCGCGCATTCCAAGCATTGGACTTACATAAGCAATGGCGGCGCAGATCGCGAAGCACCTACTACTGATTTTTATAACCTGCAGCTCTATGTGAAGCTTCTAACGCTGCCACATAAAGTCTACTGGGTAAATATTGTTGATTATTGGCCCGTTTTCGCGCTGGGAATGGATGTTCTTTGCGGTTCGACGGAGGAGACGGTTGTGGGACTACAAGGTAAGCCTCTCTCTCTCTCTCTTTCTCACACACACACACCCACACAAATACCCAAGGGCACACAGACAGGCACACACAGATACACAACGCTGGTGAGAAACCTACGTACAGCCTATAGATCCTCTAGGTCAACTTCAGTCTTGTTTCAGTATCGTTCTAGAGAACATATATCTAGGAGTGTTCGCACTTGCCGCAGCAAGCTGCGTGCGTCCCCCTTCCTCCGATTGATAGATTTAGTGCCCGCCGTTTGGAAGAAAAGATAAGCCCACTTGTATGTTTGCTTGAATCCTCAGTTTGCGAAATACGATCAAAGTAATAGGCGCAGGGTCGCCCCTAGTTTCGTGTGTATTACCTCAGAAATTTGTCCGCACTACAAAGTGTTGAGTTTTGAGGATTTTGAGCAGAGGTATACAGGCGTGAACGCACGCAGAATTTTCATTCGACGCTTTGCTTCTTTGTATATGCTTCTCGCTTCGCTTGATCCCTTTATGTAACTCACATGGAATGGCGAACGCTTTTTTAGATATTGTGGCGTTCCCGTTGCTGGTGTTTTGGAATTCGTCGCCACCAGTCTCGATCAGTTCCCTGAGACGGGCAAGGTCAGTACAAGGGCGGCTCTTATTTGAAGCGTTTTGAAAAAGTTTATTTTCGGGGACATCTTGTCGATTGCACGCCATGTCTCCGGTTCCTGAATACAGGAAAAGTAATTATAATAAAATACGATCAGGCAGTAGCAGAAATGAAACACAGATGTCAATGTTACATTAGTAAATTTTATGAGAGAAAATATCGATGATTTCCTTTTCAGTGAGAGTAATTTGAGGTTATACTTCGTTTCAGCTTAAGTCCAGACGATGCCAATGCTACAAGCGCGAGCGTGTGGCCCTGAACAGTGCTTGCACTGCACGAGCGCGCGTGCTTGGCAGGGACACTGAAGGCCCGGAGCTATACTTCGTTTCAGCTTGGGTCCAGACGCAGCCGATGCTACAAGCGCGAGCTCCGGGCTTCCAGCGTCCCTGCCAAGCACGCGCGCTCGTGCAGTACAGGCACTGTTCAGGGCCACACGCTCGTGCTTGTAGCATCGGCTGCGTCTGGACCCAAGCTGAAACGAAGTATAGCGCTTGTAGCATCGCCTGCGTCTGGACCCAAGCTGAAACGAAGTGTAGCTCGCTTTTTTAGCGAAGTATAACTATGGTGTCTAGCGCGTAACCTCAAAAGTGGATGAATCTGAGCGCACGAATTTGTATTACTCCACACCACCGAATGTTGCCAGGGAGACGAGACAGATAACGCATGATTTGAGTTGCAGTCTGACAAGTGTAATATAGGCTAGTGGTTCTACCGATGACGGTGCCAGTTTTCGATCGCGTCGAAGGTAGACCGATTAGCGGTGGACACTATGTGCGTTAAACGGGCAATTAAATAAGCTGCGCTCGGAGTATCGGCACTCCGTTCCCCGACTGCCTCGTTGGCAGCGCCATGTTTAGCAATAGAGCGCAGGGCGGGTCTGCTTAAGTAGCGTTGTTACGATTTAAAAAAAAAAAAGCGACTTCCTGAACTTTAGGTAAGGAAGCTCGGTCGGTGGCGCTTTAAGGCTCATTCCCACTGCCCTATTTTCTTACGTTAAGTTACGTCACGAAATATTACGTCGAAATCACCGGGACCTCTGTGCTTCGTATTAAGCGAGGCTACCAGCTCAAGGAGAAAGCAGGACACGCGATATTCGAGACGCGAATGTCTCGGTGACTTATACGTAACGTAACTTAACCTAAGAAAATGGGGCAGTGTGAATGAGCCTGAAGTCTCTTAATAACGGGCTCGTCACATATCCGGAGAACGGAATAGCGTTTCCTGCGATTTCGATTAAAGGCACGGTAGCAATGATCTTCAAAGAGGGCTAAAGTGTCGTTGCTCGAAGCGTCGCTCAGTTAGTGGCTCTGTACTCCGTTTCACTCCAAGTCCGATCACAACCGACGGTCCGATGGATTCGATCGAGCAAAGCAAAAAGGGCCGCACCATGGCGTTGGTCGCCTTTGTGCGTTTTCATCACCAACTAAACCTATCATGGCACTTTTTTTCTACGCGTGACAGCCGGCGAACCCGCACAAAGACAACGAGTGTTGTGGCCTGCATTTTTGGAGCTGTTTGGTTGGCTCCATTAAAGCGTCGGCTTTGGTCGAACTTAAGGTCCGTTCACACTCTTGCGACCTAATACGACCGAGAGAGATCAGACCGGTTTTAAGCCTCTTGCGACGTCTTAGGAACGGATGCGCTGCAGCGGAGCTGGTCCTAAGACGTCGCAAGAGACTTAAAACCGGTCTGTCTCTCTCGGTCGTACTCGGTTGCAAGAGCGTGAA
>JAZHYW010054256.1:0-22512 GCA_037355805.1 Ixodes ricinus | reverse complement strand
TTGCTCACATTCGATGCGGAACTATTAGCTTTTTGAAGGCGTGTACGCTACGTGACACTGTTAGCGCGGGAAGGAAAACGAAAGTACTAAACATGACCTTTGTCTCATTCTTCTCTAATGGGCGTTGATTAACGCCATTGTTCATCGTGCAAGTATGTGCGCCAAGAAGGTACACCACACTAAGACATTTCGCCGCTGCATTTTATTCGCTAAGCAAATTAACTAAGAAGAACTGACTTCGTGCGTATTTGTTCACAGCGCGCTTGTTTAAGTTCACCCCCGTCCGAACTGACAGTGATGTGCTGCTGTTGATTGCATTGTTTTTTCTGTCATAAGCACCGAGTGCGAGTCGCAGTTGCTTCAAACATATTTTGACAGAATACGAACACTGTAAACACGTCAATCCCAGTCTTATTTCTAGAATCTTTGTTTAAAACTCGCTTTCAGCGTTTTGCGCATTGAGGCCCCCATTTTGCACACGCGATGCATCGCAAAACATTAATTACACTATTCATTCTACACTCCAGCATATATATACAGGGTGTTCCACTAAAGATGGACAAATTCGATATTCCGAAAACTACGCTTCGCAACAAAAAAAGTCTTGTGTCGCTTTGATCCTGGGCCAGGGGCATATTTAGTAAAATTATTAAAGTCTGGGATAATTAGATTGTTAATTACTTTTGCATAATTCACTTTCTCAATATTGTGTTTAAGGGAATGGTTTCAATTATAAAATTGCTTATGCATCATCGAAAAACACTAAATCAACAAATTGCAGAACGATAGAAGGCACGCGCAGCGTTTTACGGCTTTCTGAAAAAAGCGCACAAATTCGACGGGTTTTTAAGTTTCGGTTTGCAATCGGAGTGCACCTCGGCCCCGACGGCACCACGCCCTGCGGAGAAATAGTGCAACTAGCCTCCGCTGCGTTGCGCGAGAACAGCGCAGCAGAGGTTGGCAGCACTAAGAACAAATGCCGATGGTATTTATGGGTTAAATTGACGATTGTCGTGTATGCCGTTTTTGAATCACTCTCAATTTCAAAGTATTCAAAAGAGAGCTTCTATATTTTTTTATTGTGATATATTTGCAAGTAGGTAAAACTAAATTCCAACTACTATTTATTATGTCGTCGCTCCGATCATTGTAAACATCCCCAAACATGTCTCCGCGAACAACTGACCTAAACTGCGGATTTTCTTTTTAAGTCGACAATGGTTAGTATCGCTTTTAAAATAATACCACGTGTAGAACCTTTCATTTTCCTTCCAAATAAAGCAAAGTTTGAGTCTTTATCATGTACGAGTACCGAAAAATAAATCATGAAACAGAGGAGGTTTTCACTTTTTCTTTCATTGGCGACATTGGGCTTAGTATAGCTATACTAAGCCCAGTGTTGCTTTAGCGATCGGCAACCCGCTGGCCGCCCGGTAAGGAGCAGCGGCTCGCGGCGGGTCGCATTTTTAATATCGGCATTAGTTGAGAATGCGGCGTCCGCCGGACGTAATATTTTGGCTGGGGTCGTATTTTCTGTCACTACAGCGATACCAGTAATTTATTTCATTTGGAGTTTTGGCCGGAGTTGCCCTTTAAGCGAGGGGTGGGCACTGCACGTGCGCAGGGAGCGCGTCAAGCGGACCGTTTGCGCGTGCGCAATGACGATAGCAGCACCACCGCAGGGGCGGGTCGTCAGCACCACATAATGGTCTATACGTGCCTCCTTATTCAGTCACCGATTAACGGTTCGTTGATTTCTAAATTCAAGAAACAACCTATACGTCCCCGCGACCGTGCAGCGTGTACAACGCTCGGCAAATATCTGCGTTAGTCAAGCATACCGCACGAAGAGAAGGCGTTGGTCACCAGCCGATTGAAATGGAAAACACGCAACGCCGTGATACAGCCAGCCATTCAGGATCCCAAAACCTCTCCGTCCCTGAGGCCAATATATCCTGTTTTCCCATCTCCCTGTTTTTTGTTGCTTTGTCGCGGGATCCCACCCACTGCAGTGCAGTGACCGTCACGCCCCTCCTTGCCACCCGAAAGCCGCCATTCATCGTAGTTTTGCTCTTATTTCTTTCCTGCACTTCTTCAAAGTCCTTTTTCCCTTTCCCGGTGATCGGGCAGGGAGTCAAGAGGTCCAACGAGCTCGAAAGGTCCAATAATGGATCTTTTGACTCTGTTGGATCTCTTGACTCCCCAAACACGAGTCAAGAGATCCAATGTGGGTCAAGAGGTCCAACGAGTCAAGAGATCCAACGAGTCAAAAGATCCACGGCGAGTCAAGAGGTACAACGAGTCAAAGGTCCAACGAGTCACAAGGGTCCAGTAATGGATCTTTTGGCTTGTTGGATCTCTCTTGACTCCCCAAACACGAGTCAAGAGATCCAATGTGGGTCAAGAGGTCCAACGAGTCGAGAGATCCAACGAGTCAAAAGATCCACGGCGAGTCAAGAGGTACAGAACGAGTCAAAAGGTCCAACGAGTCACAAGGTCCAATAATGGATCTTTTGGACGCGTTGGATCTTTTGAGTCGTTGGACCTCTTGACTCGGTATCCCCCTAGAAGATTAGCCAGTCGCTCATAATTTGGACAAAAGTTGCTTTTTCCCGCCCGTTCACCCCTAAGCTGACAGTGTTGTGGAAGCTACGTGCTCCTTGAGCCAGCCACATGCTCGTCACCCCACGGGTACTTTGAACGTCTCGGTTGTAACGCGTTGACGCTATTGACACCACCACAACGCTGACAACGCCACCAACGGCAAAGCTCAGTTTCCGCTCCGCTATAGGGTGGCGCGGGTGGCGCCAACTTCTTGTTACCCTTTCCCAGATCCTCTCCCAGAGCCATTTTTTCCCATTCTTATTTCGCTAAACGTAAACAACGTTGAGTTTATGTAGTCTCTAAACACCGGCAGCACTGTGAGGTCACTTCCGTTTCCGTTTCAGCGGGATGGCGGTCGTGCACGTGGCTGTCGCTCTCTTAAAGGCCTGTTCACACATGAAGCGGAGCGCTTACTAAGCGTAGCGCTTACCCCGCGCTAAGCGCGTGCTGACGGGAGCGTTCACCAGCTTTGTATCTCACCGTCAAAACTGTTGCTCATGGCAGACGATAAGTAGCTGACGGCACGTGAGGAGCGCTACATTAGCGCTTCGCTGCATGTGAGAACCGACCTTTATCCGGGTGTTTTATATTTCGAAGTTGCGAGCAGGAAGTGTGCGTTGCTTTTATTGAAACGCGAGTTCCCGCGACAAAATGGAACGCAGCAGACCGGCATTGCACGCCGAAACCTCGCCGTAGGAACGAGAGCGGCGAGCGCTCGCTAGCCTTAACATTAGCGGCGCAGTGCCACTGCGAGCGCACGACCGGCGAGTGTGACAAAATGGTCGACGAAAACAGCGGAGGTTGCCATGATAACGAGGTAGGCAACACTGGTTTGTCGGCAACAGGTATCACAAAGGTTGTCGCCACCCTAAACAGCGTAGCGGCGGAAATATGTAGGCTCACGTGGGTAGTGTACACGCCTTCAAAAAGTTAATAGTTTCGCATCGAATGTGAGCAATTTTCTGTTCATTGGCACTACTATAACGCCCTAAAGTTGCAGAACCTGAACGAATGAGTCGTTAAAGAGTCATAGCGCTCAATAACCTGATGACATCATAGCTAAAAAAAGGTGCTGAGATGACAGGCTTTAAAGGGATGGTGAACCGAAATTTGGATTTCAGAAAAACAACGCAGGAGATGTAGGCGGACGCAACAATCCCTACAACCTCGTAAGGCGATATCTCGAATGGACGGCCGTATTTTGAAAACAAGAGGTCGAGATGGAACAAGGCCGACGAGGCGCGTGACGTCAAGATACCTAGTTTCCTCCTCTCTTCGTTTTGCCCCCTCAAGGCGGCGAGGCGGAGAAGACGCGAGGCCGTTTCTTCTCCTTCTCGAAGAAACATGACGTCAACAAACCTGTCAAATGCGCCTCCTTTTCTTAAAAATATGGTCATCCGTTTGAGATATCGCTGTACTAGTGATGTTTTGGTGTTTGTAGTATCCCGTGGCACGCTTTTGCAGCGTGTTTTGTGGAATCCAGATTTCGGTTCAGCATTCCTTTAAAGGGGTACGGAAACAAAAATTGAAATATTCAAATTTCGTTCAAGAATGAGTCAAGCATGACGGATAATAACCGCAAATGATAATCGCACGTTTGTATTTGGAACGACTGGCTATAGTTTTCGTTCCAAACGGTGCACTCGAGCAAACGCTCCAAGAGAAGAAACGGAGGGCGCGATGAGTCATGGGATATCCGACGCAAACAAAAACAGAAAGAAAAGACTTCCCGCGTCCGTGGCGTAGCAAGGCTACTGCGTGACACTGTTAGCGCGGGAAGGAAAACGAAAGTACTAAACATGACCTTTGTCTCATTCTTCTCTAAGGGTGTTGATTAACGCCATTGTTCATCGTGCAAGTATGTGCACCAAGAATGTGCACCACACTAAGACATTTCGCCGCTGCATTTTATTCGTAAGCAAATGAACTAAGAAGAACTGACTTCGTGCGTATTTCTTCACAGCGCGCTTGTTTATGTTCACTCCTGTCCGAACTGACAGTGATGTGCTGCTGTTGATTGCATTGTTTTCCTGTCGTAAGCACCAAGTGCGAGTCGCAGTAGCTTCAAAATTTGTTTGACAGAATACGGACACTGTAAACACGTCAATCTCAGTCTTATTTTTAGAACCTTTGTTTAAAACTAGCTTTATAAAAGTATTTAAAATCTCGAATGCGTGCGCAGCAGGGACATCACTCAGCACGACCCTCACTGAGACATCCAAAGGTGTGTACCTTAACAATTTTTTTCTCTGTTCATATCACCGTCACCAACATGAAAATAATCATATAAAACCATCCTGAGACATTCTAGTCTTCGTGTTCGAACCCTTGAATAGCGTTAAAACCCTGGAGAGGCTCGTGATATTCTTTTTAATTCTTAATGGTGTTTATGGACTCCCACAATCCTTAAAATGTATGCGAATGCGCATTCTGGTTTATATAAAAGTTAAACAAGAAAAACACGCAATATAATTTCTTTCAGTCTTCCCCAAAATCATCTTGAGGGCGGCAAGATATGAAAAGAGTTAGAACAGCAATAAATCAGCTCCAAACTGCCTTACGCCAAATATTCACGCGTTCTTGACCTGTCGCGTGTTTTTTTTTCTTTTGGTGCGTGTCAGTCAAAGAAGTGAACTATCATCTTTGTTCTTAGACAAAGTAACAATGGTACCTGGTGGAAATAATCAGTGTCCTCACTAAAACTCACTAATACTTCGCTTCTCAGCGACTTTTACTTATTCCCTGAAGTCGTAATATATCGTCCACTGCGATGTTTACAAAGAGGTATATGGTATGAGCACGCGAATAGTATGTACCTTCTTGTTTTTAGAATACATGGAAGCCACTTCAAGCTGTAATATTTAAGATGTTAATGCAAAGCTTGCGGTAAGGCTAACAACTACGGTGGTATTTCTCATTTCGGGGAAATTTAACAGGAGCCCTATCAAAAATGGCACACGATATAGCAATCCATCTTAGACACTTAATTAAATTAATTCCTAAACAATGTATTACGAACTAATTGCAATCTTTATTTGGTATCTCAATTTGGTGGTGGACATTTAACGATGCAACTAGGAATCGCCCTGACACAGTTTGTGAAATTATAAATGAAGTTCTCATTCCTACTATAGGGTTACTCCCTGAGTATGCGAATTAGATAGTGGTGGTTAAATATACCTGGTACGTATCTTAAAGGGGGGGGGGTGCAACAATTTTAAGAATAAAATAATTTGCATCTCGTCATTTTTACGTTGTATATCGTGTCCCGAAGGATACAGAAAGCATATCCTTCATTCCAAAACGTCGCGATTCCGCTGCATAATCGCAAAACAAGAGTCGTGCTTTTTGTCCCACCTGCATCTGCGAGTAGCAGCCGAAGGAACTGGGACGAAAAGCTTACGTGACCTGCTCGGCTCTAAGCTGCCGCATAACGCCCGCTAACGTCAGCAGAGAGAGGGAGAGTAAGCGTCCTCCGCGGGAGAACACGGGAGCAAGCGACACGGCACCCCGAATGACGTCACTAGGAGGGGGACCAGGTGTGACCCCTAAAGACTGGGAGTGAGTTGAGGGGTGCCAGAAATGGCCAATCTTTATCCTTTTACTACACAACAATTAGGACACGCAGGCGAAATCAGTTTTCTGTTCTTTACTTCACAAGTGTCAGAGGGCAACTTCCACAAATGTTTGACAAAAGTCCGAAAATCGTTGCACCCCCCCCCCCCTTTTTAAAGAACTGTTTCGACTCTACTTTTTTTTCCAAGATGCGTCGCACCACCTACGATGAAAATTCTTTCTCCTCTGTTGTCAAGATGATTTCTCTTTTCGAGAAGCAACCCATAAGAAAAAAGTTTTGCATTCCTTTAGAGGTAAAAAAAAGAACTGTGACATTAAAAAAACTAGAAGTAAAACCAGTTAAAAAATTGGTTGCCTCATTGGCACTTCCGAGAGGCGTTCTGTATGCGTAGCATGTATTCTCGACTTCAGCAGAACGGACGCCACCTAGCGGGAAAACCGGGAACCAGCCGGACCAGGTCGCTCCGCGCCCCTCACGCCGTCTCTGGTGGCTTTCCCGGACACGTGTTGTCGGCCCGGTGGCGAACAATGTAATTTGACGAAGGTCCGAAACCTTCTTACGTTCGCCTGAGTGTTCATTGGTGCGGTGAAGCCTCAGTAGATTGTTTCCCTCCATCACGTGTTTGAAAGCCCGTTTACTCCACAACACGACGGTCGCGTGCTTTCGATTTCTTGGATGGGGAGGAGTCACGGAAAACGTTTTTTTTGATTTCTTGTCCGTCTCGAATCACGTTCAGAGTGACGACCACTATGGTAACCGATAAGTGCGTGTCTTTATAAGGGTGTAGAACAGTGGACTGAGGACGACAGGCGAGGTGTCATTCGACTGGAGGAACACCAACGTTGCGGTCAGAAGTGAACGGGAAGGTTCGATGGCTGCATGCTTCTTCATGAGTTTTGGTTGTGTTCGATTACCTTCGAGTTTGAGCCGCCCACGCCGGTCGGTGCGTTGGCTATTCATCTTGGCTGCTTTTCGCCGAAAAAGCCTCTGGACCACACTGATGGAGTTGGGCTGATTTCGCAATTACTTGATTCAGGAAAACCTACTCGCTGCATATGATTAATGAGGGAAATTATCTCTTCGAAAAGGGGGGGGGGGGGGGGGGGGGGGGGGGGGGGGGGACGCGTCTCACAAAGTTAGAAACTCTCACGGCATTATGATCTATCGCGCCTCCAATATTTATATTCCCCCGTCGAAGCCGGTAAGCAATATGCGACTACATTGCTCAGGTTGACCGGCCACAAAAAATACTCATTATATCCGTTCAGGTTTCGAAGTCAACTTCAATGCAGAGAGCTTCTGCGTGAATCTCCGATGAAGACTCTCTTCAGTTTGTCTCCATTCGTCTCCGTGCTACCGGCTGTAGAACCATCTCGGCCAAGCTTAAGCAATATTCTATCTGTCTGTCATATATACTTTTATTCAGCAGTTCACCCAACAGCTTTCGTCAACTAAGCTCATCGTACTAGCCCGAAGAATATACTAATATCGCTTTAGTGGGACATAGTACGTCAAAATGACTTCTCGATTGCTACTAAAGCCTGAATTGAAATATGAGTATCAGCTGCTTAGCGGGGTGTTGCTGACCGAGCAGACGACTGGGCTGTTTCTCAAAAGCGGATACGCACGCAAGCTCGATTTCCCGGACAGATAAGTCGCATGGTATCGAGGCATGCGAGTCGGCTGAAACTTACTCTCGGTTGGAACACCCCAGTAGTCATCGCGGCCTTCCTTAGAAGATCAAAACTGATTAGAGTCTATTACCGTCTCTCCGGAGACCCCACTAGTTTCTGGCTTGAGCGAATCTTCGAAACGAAAGTTTGACATGAAAAGAACAAAAACACTTGGAAAACAAAACTATGCTCTGCAAGTGTATGACACCAGCTGCGCCAAAAGGGCAAACCCGCCTCATTTTTGGGTTTTGAAAAAACACACGCGTGTCCTCTTCAGTATCCCCCTAGGAAGACCACATGTCCAAGTATTGTCGACGCAGTTCCCAGTTCTACATGTTTCTTAAATGGTCCTGCAAACTTTGCAACTCGCCAAGTTGCCGAAATCGGCTGACTCGAGCGGGCGAATTCAGGCGCAATCGGGCAGCGCTTGCTCGCGGCTGCGGCAAGGGCGGAGCCAGCATCGAGGGTAAACGTCATCATCATGGCCCCCTTTTTGCCTTGTTTTTACTTCTCCGGGCGAGGTGGCATCACTTGTCCATGCAACGTTGCCTCTTGGCGCTCAGCCGATCCGTCCACGTTGATTGGCGTAACGCGCCTGCGCAGAGCGCTGCTCGGGAGCCGTCCGGCCACCCGCCGTGGTCCCGCCGCTACCGCCGTCTTCCACGTCACAACCACCGTCGTCGTCTCTCCGCTCGTGAATATTGTCCCTTCGGAGTTTCGTCCACGCCGGCACTACCGCGCGCAGACTTAGCCGCAGAGATGTGCAGACGTCGTCGAATGCCGTCGACACCAACATGCCGACGAAGAGTGCGGTGCAGACGACAGTCTGCGCCCGCCATACATGCCCGCCCCAATCCCGCCCGTCGTTGGGGCCGAGGATCACGTGACATCTCGTACCACGTGATGGCCACGTACCTAGCGGCCCCAGGCCAACGTTAGCCGGATGCACCGAAGTTTCGGCTTCGATTTTCTGCTCGTGTTTAGTAAAGTCAGATTCAAAAATCATGGCCCATTTCTTATGCAGCCAAACGAACGTGATGTTCCTTTACTAGGGCTTTTTAATTCTGAACCACTCATTATCCCGAAAATCTAGGGAATTGAGCGGAGTTGCCCTTCAACCATCTCAGTTAAAGGTCATCCTATACAGATTCAGCGCATTAAACAAGAGAAATTTGTTAAAACTGGTTGCGCCACCCATTCAGGCGGCCCGGCCGAGGCCGACGCGATCCTCGGACTCCAGCCGCCGTCTTTGTTTGGTGGTTGCGCCCCCTATAGGTCGCTGGAGTCGCGAATAGGACTTCTTTGTCCTCCTCTTTTTGCAAGGAGACTTCAAAGCGCATGGGGCCACACAACTGCGTCATAGAGCGTTCAACAATCCGCTTCCGTCCGGTTTTTTTTCTTTGTGAAGGAAATATATATCTATATTTTTTTATTATTATCATTTTTGTTTTTTGCAAACGTCCGTTTGTGTTTTCACGGAGGCCTAAAGCATGCTTATCACGTGTGTCCAGATCCGCCTTCTGAGGCCCTCATGATGATGATGATGATGACGACAAATGCGATGGTGATGATACGACTGGTAAACACAGTACATTATGGAAAGCCCAGACATTTATACATTTTTTCATTCTTGAGAAACGTTATCACTAAAAAAGGAGTCAAATTCTGCGATAACTTCAAGTAAATTACAACTTAGAGACGAAGGGAACGCGGCAATCTAATGACTGCCACGTCTCGCTTTCCATTTCCAGTGTGCACTCTGGGTTAAATGTGCTGAACGAACTCTTTGCCAATATCGTGCTCAGCATTGTGCGGTTCTTTGTGGCTATGATGGCAGATTGCTATGTGACCCGTGGCAGACATTCACATGTAGTAGTAACCGGGAGGGACAGAGCAGATGGACCAGCAGCTTTACCAACTTCAGCATGATCAAGGGATTGCACTCGTAGCTTTTGATGGTCAAGATGGCAGAGCCTGCATTAGATGTGTTAGGACAACTGGTTGAATATTTAGTAAGCTTTGGTATCTTTCCTGACTTCCTCCTTTTATGGATTCTGCTTTTGACTTAGACTCCCCCATTAGAGACGTATGATCTGACATTTGGACTGAAAACTAAAGAAAACTTCGCAACCGGAAGGACAAGGCCTCATCACATTTCCCGTTTTCGTGACTGTCGGTCGTACTGCCTATGTTTTTGTTATGCTGGGCTCTCAACCCTTTGCTCTTCCCAGTTTCGCCCGATGACGATGTGCTTTGTGTTATCTCGAAAGCAGCGGCCCCTTGGTCTGCAGAGTCATCTTTTTCTGTCTGTGAACTGTACGTCAAACTGTGTGAGACGCGGTCCCGTTCTTTGAGACACTTATGAAGATAGTCTTTATTCTTCGAAAACATAGGCGTGACTTCGAATTCCTCCCGGATCAATTCTGTCTCATTTTGGGCCCCTGGATGAGCCACACTCCCTGTACTCTAATCTGGATACTTGGCGAAAAAGTTGGCGAGAAATTTGCGGCGTGATTGGCCGGCGCCGCGCTTGACTTTGGGGCCAGCTAATCACGGCCGTTGGATTCTCGCCGAATTTTTTGCCAAGTGACCAAATTAGGGCCTCCGGGGAGAAGAGGTTTCCGTTACCTGTTGCCGCCACATGCTGCTTGCCTTTGGGACGAGCCGCCCTGTCCGGCACGTTTGCCTCCTGGACCTTGCTCAAGGCAAGTGCCGTCGATCTAGCGGGCGCTGCTTGACCACAGAGAGGTTAAAGGGTAACTGCAAAGAAAAAGAAGTGTTTTTTTAACCAGCCTACTTGGGACAAGCATGTCACGGAACAAATCTTCCGCGAAAAAACAAATTTGTTCTAGCAATATTTACGCCACGGGACGTAATTTAGTCGGAGTCCCAACCTCTCCGCATTTGAAACTCCCGCTCTTTCGACGCCCGCGGAGTGGCTGGTATACGTCACTCCGTGACGTATAGCAGCTACTCTGTGACGTATAATAGCAACTTTGTGGCGCGCGATTCAAAACGGGTGAAATAGCCGCAAACTAAAATCAGTCCTGCGCAATAAATATTGCTGTAAAAAATTTTGTTTTTGGCGGAAAAATTGTTTTGTGACATGCTTGTCCTAATCAGGCTGTCTAAAAATACACTTTTTTTCCTTTGCAGTTACCCTTTAAGAGTCACGGTCGGTCGTCAGAAAAGAAAAATGTGTAGCAAACTGTTGGGCAACTGTGTTACACGTGACCCATTCCGGTATCCCTCTGGAAAGTTACCTTGCCCTACGCTCACGGTGCTCCTCATCAGATAACTTAACACGTGGCACATAAATTTGATGGCAGTTCCTGGAATGAAGATACTGGCGCAAATCGGGATTAAAGGGATACTACACCGAAATTTCGGCGCTCATTTTTTGGTTTATATGTGTTCAAAGGAGCAGTATCACATGGAACATACCAATATCTTGTTAAAAATGTCTCGAAAAGGAATTTTAGAACGAATTAAACGATTAGCAAAGAGTACCTGGTGGATGTCGCTAACGCCTCGTTTGTAATACCCGTCTAGGAACCTTGACAGCTAGTGACGGAGGTTGTCTTGCATCCGGCCACGACGAGAAAAGAGGGGAAGGAGGAACTCCCCTCTTCCCGAGAATGCCTTTTGTGTGTCGCAGAAGTCGCTATTGTCCCCCTACAAGATTATAGAAGATTAACCCGTCACTCAAAATTCGTACAAAAGCAGCCGCTTCGGTGGCTGGAACGACTAGGCCAACCTCTCGACGTCAGCCTCGCCGTAGCTTTGCTCGTCTTGAGACGACCTACGTCACGATTGCGTTGGATGTCACGTGCTCTAAGCTGGGCCTTCTCCGAGCGCTTGCCAGAATGGGCCGTTTATAACGAAAAATACAGCCATCAGGCTCAAAATACAAATGTGCGATTGTCCTTTACGGATATTGTGGATCATATTCAATCTATTTTTGAACACGACGGTAATATTTCAAATTTCGTTGAAGTATCCCTTTAAAGCCTGGCGGTTCTCCAGAACCTCCCGTGCTCACCGGAATCAGCCAATTAGTGTTGATCACGTGACCTTTCCACCAGTCAATCAGCGACGAGCATCGCGGTCGATCTTTTGGGCTTCAGTAAATCTGCCCCCTCCCCCCCCCCCCTTGACCAGACAAAGGACGTTTCTCGTTAAAATTCGTCTGCCCTGACGGGCCCTGAAGGGAACGTTGTGCTGACCTGCCCCAGGTGCTGAGGTTAGGCCTAGTCCATTGGGCGTATCAGCACGATACTATAGGACAGAGCACGATATAGAATTTAGAGGGAGATTGATTTTATGCGAATTTTCAGCAACAGGCTCTCCCGCTTGCTTCTAGAATTTAGCCCAGCAGCCTTTCTATCGGACGGACTTGGCACACGTTTGAAGACATGGCCCATTTGACCGTCTTGCTGCTGGTTGCCTCGATGTTCTGCTGCTGGGCATTTGTCGGTGAGTTGGCACTCATACTGAGCCTGTTATTAAAGATTATACATATGGCTTGCATGTGACGTCATTGCACCGTACCAATGATCTTTCCTACTTGTTCTTGCCACTACATGTTAAAAAGAAGAAGAAAAAAACGTGAAAGCTACAGTAATGTTGCCTTCGCAGGTGACATCCCTATATCACTAGGGGGACATAAAATAGGGGGATAATTGTCCCCATAAGTTCGAGTAAGTAACTAATTTCTTTTACAGCGGAGCTGTTAAGGTTTTCCCAGGACCGCATCTCCCGCAAAGAAATGAAGACGCCGAACTCTGGACAGCTACCGCCATCTATGAGCGACGGCGGCAAGCCACGTATCTGGTTTCCGCCGTCGCTCATAGGTGGCGGCAGCATTTCCACTCTGGCTTGCCGACTTGCGGCCGGCCATTACTTTCCATTGTACACCAGAGTGGAAAGGCTGAAAGTTTTTTAATAACATTTTTAATGAGTGAAGATAAAGATATGGTTCAAATCTAAAACCTGCTGAGTGTCATCGAAACCACCAGATAAATTTTAGAAATGTTCTGGGCGCGTGAAAAACGCGGTGATGAGCCAAAGTCACTACTTGTGCAAAAGACGCAAAGCTAGTAATGCGAAAAAACGTCCGCACGTGTTTTTTCTTTCTTTTTTGCCTGTTATCCGTTTTTTTTTTTGCATCGCCAGCATGGCGCTTGTTGCACGAGTAAAGAGCACCACCGCGCTTCGCACACGCCCCAAATCTTACTTAAATTCACTTATTTAGTGGTTTCCGATGGCGCTCAGCAAGTTTCTAATTAAAACCTTGGATGTGTTTATTTTTAATTCAAAATGTAATGAACATAATTAAGTTAATTACGTAAAAATCACCTGCTCATACAGCATTAGCCTAGCTTTCACGCCCTTTTAGGGCACAGCAGTTAGGCGCCCGTTTCCGGGTTGAGTGGCGTCGGCGTAACCGCGCGCTGCATTATAGGACGTCACAGTTTTCCCGCTAAATTTAGCGTGGAAACTGGATTGCTGTTCAGGTCAAGGGATGTCCATCTCCCCGTTAAATTTAGCTGGGAAAATGTTCAGCTAAATTTAGCGGGAATATTTCTCCGCTAAATTGAGCGGAAAAATTTTCGCTGAATTTCGAGCTAAATTTAACGGGAATATTTCTCCGCTATACTTAAGCGGGAAATTTTCGGTAAATTTAGCGGGAAATTTAGACAAAAATTTCCCGCTAAATGGGAGGGGTACACGTGCAGCAACAAGGCCCTTCATAATACCCGCTGTATAACGTCAGTGGAAGCCACTGTTACTCGTGGGTGTCCCGACTACTCGAATAGAGCTACTAAATAAAATACACCTGCTATCGCCTTCAGGTTATGGGCAGCCTGCTGCAGTGAACGAACGGTTTCGTCGTTACACTTTCAGGGTTTCGAACGTATTATCCGCTTAAAGTGTCCGCACTAATATCTAATGTTTCACAACATAACTAACGTTTTTACCTCCCTCTTTTTTAGTTAGTTTTCCTATATCCCACTTGCAGTTACTAATACTTGATTGTTGTGTTTCAATCTCTATTTGACATAATGAAAATGTTTCCTCATTCCGCAAAATACAAGAACTTGACCTGGAATCGACTTCTCATTCAGCTTTACGGTGATCTTTCTTGCACTAATCTATTCGACCGAATCTTCTCTGCGGGGCTTGACTTTTAGCATACGCACACTACAGGCATGCAGGCACGGGCACGTATATTAAGAGCGTATCAACATGCGGAACACAAAAAAGGATGTACGCCAGCACAAAGCGGCTTTCATGAGCGCTCCATCCTCTGGCAAAAATAATATGGCTTATACAATTTCAGAGCCGCTCGACTGGCCCGTATACTGCGAAGATAAAGGATTCAGCTGCGATGCCTCAGCGGTATCTGTCCACAACGATAACCTCCAGCTTAAGTACGACTGCAAAGAAAAGGGACTCCACAAGCAGTGTTGCAACGTCTGTGAGTTGGTGTCTCAAAAGAACTCACTCTTTTTTCACGCCTAACGAAACATCCCGTGGAGCAAATTAAAAGTGATTACCCTTATGTCCCCTTGACCGATAAAATGACGGACTGGATGTTGTCCTTTTAATAGAAAGGAAGCTAGCGAAGGAATACACCCCTATGCGCTATAGGACAAACAAAATTAGGAATGCGAAAGGACAAATATTATGAGGTATTTCTAAGTTTAATGTCGTATTCGTCGTTTAGTTTTAGGTTTTGTCCCTACAGATCGGTTTCACGTCTAGAAACCTCCAGCTGCGAACATTGCGGGAATTAGAAAGTTTTAGCACAGTAACCATTACCCTATGGAGCTCTATTTCTACCGGTAGTTCTGCTAAAGCACCCTAGCGCCGCTCTAGGCGATATTTACGGTAACGCTATGCTAAAACTGCCTCATAATTATGCTTGAACCATTACCAAAACCCACGGATCCTGGCTTCAATCCCCACCCCTGCCCATGTGAATGATCTATCGTACGCGACATGCGGTCCAATACCGCATGACGCACATTAAAATCTCCAGGCCATCCGTGATAATGTACCGGCTAAATTTCTCATCTACAGGGTATACACCAGGCGACCATTGGGGGTGACCAGCTAAGCGCCAAACACACTATACAATTACTTTTTCTACCATTACCGTATGCATTCATATGCGTGTAGAGGCCAATTTAGTGCGACATTATTTTTAACGCCACCAAGCCGTGAGGTTCTGTCGTCACTTCGTCGTGGGCTCGATAGCTAGATTTAGTGCTAAAATTTCCCCGGTAAATTTAGCGGGAAAACGAATATTCGTATTATTGACGCACTCTAATGCCTTACGACACTGCGTCATATGGCGGGACACTGTGGCGTTTCTTACAAGTATTCATAAATCTACGTAAGGTGTCATCACTGATCTCAGTTCGGTGTAGAGGACAAAATCAGTTTGCATGAGAAAGCATCTGTTGTGAGAGCAACATTGCTATACCGTCCTTCCTATGTTTATTCTTTACTGAGCGATATCCCCAGTGCTATCAGGTTTTTGGAAAATGAGGACATTCGTTTTCCAGGTTGCAAATCTAAGTTTATGTTTAATATGGCACGTTCAAGTATTAGTGTAGCTAGTGTCTCATCAGTACCTCCGAGGTGAAGTGAGAATAGCCTAGAAATTTCGAGTTAAGTGACTCGTTCAAATCCCGTCGAGGTGTCCGCAATTCGGCAGACCTTTATTGCGGAGAAGGCTAAGGTAATTGAAATCTAGGTTTGACCTCAAACGATTCTCAGTTGGCTTAAAGAAGTATCTTCAACGCTTTGTTAAGGCGTACGAGATGTCATAGGTTGATTGGATTATGGCCTCCTCTTAACGGAGAGACTCTGGCATTTTGCCGCGAAAGAATAAATTGTTTCGCCCACTAAAATAAACAGCAGCAGAGAGTGAGAGAAGCATAACTCCGATATCAGCGCCATGCCCTAGCAGTGGTCATTCTTTAATATACAGTACGGTGTTATGAAAACGCGTGCTTCCACGTGAGGTTCTTAGAGGCGCCGCTGCCACTTACAGACGCTTTAAACACGCGCCACATTGAGCCACCCCTTCCGACCTTCTTCGTCTTACATATAATGTCACTAAATCAGCTACGCTTCAGAATAACGACACTTCCCATATTGTGGCTTAACTGGCAACCATGATTTTAAGCCACAATATGGGGAAGTGTCGTTACTCTGAAGCGTAGCTTATTTGGTGGCATTATATGTAAGCAGAGAAGGTCGGAAAAGTAACGCGTGTTTAAAGCGTCTTGTAAGCGACGGCACTTCATGGAAAACGCGCGTTTCCTAACACCGTACTATATATTAAATTGTTACTGCTAGAGCATGGCACTGATATCAGATTATGCTCTCACTCACTGCCTGTTTGGGCGAAAACAATGACTTGGAAAAATCTCCGTTAAGAATATGACATCTCGCACGCTATACAAAGCGTTGGAAGAGCTGCAAGCCAGCTGAAAATCGTTTGAGGTCAAACCTACCAATTGCCTTAGTCTTCTCCGCAATAGGGTCTGCCGAATTACCCCTCGGCGGGACACTTAACTCGAAATTCTAGATTTCACTTCACCTCGGAGGCTACACTAATACTTGAACGTGCCATATTAAACACATAAACTAGATTTGCAAGCGTAGCTGTTCCAAAAATTTTTGTTAGCACTGGGGATATCGCGTGGGATTGGCGGAAGGACGGTATGTATGATGCAACAGATGCTTCTCTACCTAGACAATGTTTCTTAGATTTATGAATACTTGTAAAGAAACATACAGTGTCTACCATGGTGTAAACAAAGACGTAGGTATAGGCAATAATCTACGAATATTCGGCCTACAAATTACCGGGGAAACACAGCGCGTAACAATCGAGCCAGGCAACCTCGCTATTGGCGTTATGATAAGCATAAATGCCGCATATGAATGCATATGGTAATGGTAAGAAAATGAGTATAGTGTTTGGCCTTATGTGACTGAAGTCGCCTGGTGCCACTAATGGGTAGTATCATGTATTGGGCCATTAATCAATACGATAAACATTCGCATGGTCGAAATTGAGTGGCTTGGACGATGGGACTGTGGTCCATGCCTGAGCCAGCATGGGCAGTTTTAGCATGGCGTGCAAAACAAATTCAGCCTGGAAGTAGCGCTCGCCACGAACAGAATAGGCTCCGTAAGGTAACAAGGGCAATACTGTGCTTCCTTGTGAATTCCACGTCGATTCCACGTAGTACCTCATAGGACAAGGTAAACCTGCGACGAATGCAACAAACTAGAGAATGCCTATATCTTCTTTCGCGATTCTAATTTTGTTTGTCCTATAGCACATAGGAAATTGTAATCCTTCGCTGAAAGCTTTCTTTCTATTTAAAGGACAACGTCCAGTCAGGAAAGATCACCTCATTCGAACATAAATCGCACCGACACTTCACGGAATTGTTTCGTTAGGCAGAAAAAAGCAGTTACTGAACACTCAAGACACTGCTGTGGAGATCCCCTTTCTAACGATCGCTCCGGCTGGAGATTATGGACAGATACCATGCCAATATCTTCGCAGTCGCGCAGTCGAGCACAGCTCTGAGTGTATAAATACATATTATTTGCCGGAATAGACGCTCTTGAAAAACCGCTTTAATGCTTTAGCGTACATCCTTTTTTTGTGATTTTATGTTGACCGCTGTGCCTATTGTATGAAAATTTGCAAGGTGAGTCGAATAGATTAGTGCAGAAGATCGCCGTAAAGCTGAAGTCGATTCCAGGTCAAGTTGATTTTGCGGAATGAGAGAACATTTTCATTAATATCAGATAGAGATTGAGGCAATCGTATAACTGCAGAGATGAGACCATCAGAAAACCAACTAAAGAGTAAAACGTTAGTTATGTTGTGAGCATTAGATATTAGTGGACTTACATACAAGCAAATGTATTCGAACCCTAATGTAACGGCGAAACCATTCGTTAAACAGCCTTGGTAGGTAATTGGCTCTATTCGAGTAGTCAGGAGGACACCCCACGGTAACAGTGGCTTCCATGACGTATACCTTTATGAAGGGCGCTGACCCCTTGCATCTACCCCTCCCATTTAGCGAGAATTTGTACAATTTCCTTCAAATTGCAAGTTTCCCGTGATATAGCGGAGAAATATTCCGATTAGAGCAGCGAAATTTTTCGCTCAGCGGAAATATTCCGCTAGGAATTTAGCTAGACATTTCCCAGCTAAGTCGATCCCTTTATTGTAATCAATTTCACGTAAAATTTAGCCCAGGCGTCTATATGCAGCGCGCCATTGCCACTCAACCCAGGCAACACTACTATGCCCCCTAAAAAGGCATTAAGCAGGCTAATACTGCTGTAACTACGTAATTAGCAATTATGTTCATTAAATTTTGAATTAAAAATAAACGCATCCAAGATTTTAATTAGAAAACTTGCTGAGCGCCATCGAGCGCCGATGAATTTAAATAAGATTTGGGCGATGTGCGAAACGCAGTAGTACGCTACTCTGCAAGCGCCATGCTAACGGTAAAAAAAACGGATAGAAAAGAAGAAGAGCACGTGCGGACATTTTTCACGTGCGTCTTCCTGAGCTGACTGACTCATCATGACATTTCTAAAATCTGCAGTATTCGGCCTCAGCAGGGCAGATTTGAACATATCTCTTCACTCATTAAAAATGTTATTAAAACTTTCGAAGCTTCAACTCTGGTATACAATGAGCCGCAAATCACAGAGAATGAAATGCCGCCACCTGACGGCGGAGCCAGATCATGGCTTACTAAACAAATCGCTCACTCGTGGCGGTGCTCTTCAGGATTCGAGCGTCATCCTTTGATTTTGTCCATGAAAACGCTAACGCTCATATGCCAATTACTAGAACTATGGAGACAATTATCCTGTATATGTCCCCTAGTGATATAGGGATATCACCTGAAAACAGCATACAAACTCATTTTTTTCTTCTTTATGTAATTAATAGAAACGTCATTAATACAGTACAATAATAATCTTTAATAACAGGCTCAGTATGAGCTCTACCGACAAATACTTAGCAACCAGAGACATCAACAGCAAGACAGTCAAATGAGCCATGAAATGTAAATCCGTCGAAAACTAACAAATAAACAAGCGGAAAATATTGCGAAAATTCGCATAAAATCCAATCTCCCTCTATTCTATATCTCTATCCTAATATCTTTGTGCATAATGAACTAGGCCCCTTCGAAGGCCCGTAGGCTGAACGGAAACACAACGAAGCGTCTACAATGTGGTCAGAAGATACGAAGCCCAAGATCGACACGATATGATGACTGGAAAGTCACGTAATGATGAAGCTATTCCAATGAAGCACGACCCGCCAAGCAAAGGACTTCAACGAACTGAAAATTACCGTCGTGATTAAAATAGATTGAATATGATCCACAAAGTTTATATTTTGAGCCTGATGTGACTGGCCCATTGGAAACGCCTTGACATCAACACAATCGTATTTGGTCGTCTCAGGACGAACGCGGCGAATTTGGCATCTGGCCTAGTCGTTCAGCCGCGAAGCTGACTGCTGTACGAATTTTTGAGTGACGGGACAATGCTCTACACTGTCTTGTAGAGGAGACAATAGCGACTGCAGCTTGCTCGGAGAATTTCTCCTTTTCCTCTTTTCTGTCGTGGCCGGATGCCTCCGTCAGGTTCGTGTGGGCGTTAACGTCCACCGAACGCTCTTTAATTCGTTCTGAAGTCGCTTTCAGCCAACTGGATGAATATTGAGGCAACGCCCTTTGAACGCAATAAACAAAGGTAGACGCCAGCCCCTATTGATATCCCTTTAATCCCGATTTGCGCCAGTATCTCATTCAGGAACTGCCATCAGAGTTATGTGCATCGATGCAAATGAGAGCACAATGGCAAAAAAGGAACAAACCAGAATCGTCACGTGGTGCCCAACAGTTTATACACATTTCCCTGCACCGGCGACTCGGCCTTGTCTAAAGGTAACTGCAAAGGAAAAAGTGGTACTAGGCAACCTGATAGAACAAGCATGTCACAAAGGCAGTTTTCCGCCAAAACAAAATTTTTGCAGCAATATTTATTGCGCAGGATGATTAGCTGCGGCTGAGCCAGCATACCTAAGCGTCGCAGAGTAACCTTTATGCGTCGCAGGTGACGCTAACCATCGCAGACAGCGGTGGGACTCCGACGTGGTAACGGGAACAAACTGTTTCGCGGAGGAACTGATGCAGTTCTTTTTGAACTAACCTCTACGTAGTGGCAGCGCCCGCTGACGGCGCGCGAACATCAGGAGAACGAAATATCCCAGACGCCCAGCATGTGGCAGCAGCAACAGCAAGCCCCGGAACAGTCGCCTGACAAAATTCGAGGAGAAATCCGGCGGCCATCCAGCTGGCACAACAACCGGCCAATCTTACCGCAAATGCAACACTGTCATGAAGTATACAATAAATCCGAGATAAAATAATCAGGGCGTCGAAAGTCGCATATATTTCGAAAATAAGACTATCTTCGTAAATGTCTCAGCGTACAGTTCGCAGACGAAAGGAACCAGGGCTTTCGAGATAACACGAAGCACATCGTCATCGGGCGAAAACTGGAGAACTGGCGAGCGGCACTGCAAGAGCGTAGACGACGACCGACGAGTCGCGAAACGAAGATGAGACTGTCACTTCCGGTAGAAGTTTTGCAGTTTTTAGTCCAGATGTCTCGAATCATACCATGGGAGTCTGATCAAAGAGCAGAATCCATGGAGGGGTAGGCTTGTAGGCTTCGGCCGGTGTCTAACGACAATGCGAATGCAAATGTCTGAGTCTATCCCTGATCATGCTGAGTTGTGAAACTGCTCAGTCCCTGCACCTCGATTACCTACATGTAGTGTACCAATCTGCCATCACTATACAAAGGAAACCACGCAATGCTAACATCTAGCAAATTACTAAATGGAAACGAGACATGGCGAGTCGATGATGCCATTATAAGTTATGAATTTACAAGTGATAGCAACTGCAAGAATAAAAATCTTATAAATGTACAGACTTCCATAATGCCACTGTGATTTGTCATTATCATCACCATCGCATTTGTCGTCATCATCATCATCATCATGAGACTCAGAAGGCGAATCTGGACACACGTAATAAGCATAACTAGGCCTCGATAAGCAGACGTTGCAAAAACAAAATGATAATAATAAAAATATAGATATATTTCCTTACAGAAAAACCGGACGAAGCGGATGATGAGCACTCTATGACATCAATATTTATACTATCCTTACAAAGAAGGAGGATAAAAAGATACGGCTCTTGCACTTTAGAAGACACTCAGACAATTTTTTAACAATTTCACTTCTAGATTTTTAATGTCACAGTTATTTTTTTGCTCTTGAAGAATCATATTACCACAGCCTCGTGCTATGAAAATTTGCACAACACACGAAAAATTTTATGTAGATGGTGCGACGTATCTTGGAAAACAAGTTAAATTGGCAGTTATTAAAAGACGCAGTATAACTAATCATTCATATCTAATTCGCGAGAACCCTTGAAATGAAACTTTGACTATGATTTCACAAACTATGTCAGGGCCTCTGTAATGCCAAGAATTGACATACTGCAAATGACAGTGAGAATGAGTTCGTAGCGAAATTTAAAGGAATATTTTGTCAAATCTAGGATGGATTATATGTCGTGCGATTTTCATAAAAATTGTCTCCAGAACAAAAATGCAATACTGTTGCCAGCCTTATAAGCGCAAACTTGCATTAAATGATTTTGAGTATACGTCTTAAATATTACAACGAAATTCTTCCATGTATTCTAAAAGCAAAAGTACATAATTTATCCGCAATCATTATGAACAGCAACGGCAATAAACGATAATTATAATTTCCATGGAACAAATTAAGTCGTTGAAAACGAATGTGTTCTAGTATATGTCCACTTGTTCACTTCCGCGAAAGGTACCTTGGATTTACTAGTCTGAAAAAGATGAAAACTCACTCTTTGAATGCGCGCACCAAAAAAACAAAACAGGTAGAACATTGAGTGAACCGCCCGTATTTATATGTTCCGCCTTATGTTGGCTGCCGCGGCGAAAACTAGAAGCTGAAATCGCGGCGGCAACTCTTATGACTATTATTGCCGAGATTTTTTACAGAATAGGAGCGCTTGTAGCCTGTTTTGTGCGAGCAGGTATAGTATTAATGGGGCAATTTAACCTTGTTCTAACTTCTTTGATACTTCCGTCTTCAAGCAAGGGAAGGCGGGGTATTCTGTTGTTTTTTATTGTTTCCTTATTTATATAACCAGAATGCGCATTCGCATGCAGTAGGATTATTATTGAGCATAAACAATAACAACCTAAGAAAATATCACAAATTTTCAACGTTTTTTAACATTCAGGAATCTCTGAGACAAATTGTTCTCAGGATAACTTTAGGTTAGTGACGATACGGAAAATTCGTCAAGGCACGCACCTTTGGATGCCTCGGTGGAAATTCGTGTTGAGGAGATTTCTGGTGAGAGATAAATTGATGTCTCTGCCCGTACGCATTCTAGGTTTTCAATAGCTGCAAACCTAGTTTTAAAGCAATGGTTATAAAATAATACG
>JAZHYW010054255.1:0-79578 GCA_037355805.1 Ixodes ricinus | reverse complement strand
CGACGAGACGTCGTGGATTCTTGGAGGGGGGTAATATTACAGAGCTCAGAAGATGCCTAGAGAAAGAGGAGGTAGAGGATCGCCAGCGCGCTCGCAGCAAGGAATTCAATCCTCTGTCTACCACCATTACCCAGCTATAAATAAATCATAATCTTTTTCACCGTAACAATATTATAATTCCATAGTGCATTAAGTTTTATATTATCCGAATTTCTTTTTTCTTTTTATAATTATAATTTCTTCGCATTCCTAGATATTTCCTACTCGCGTTGAGCGATACTCTCAGATATTTCAACTTTTTTTTTTTACATGGTCTATTTTACTTTCTTGTATTTTCAGAGGCTCCCTTTGTGTCTTTGAACACCATTACTCCAAATTTAGGACTAGTAAAACTCAGGCCCAAGCTGTCCCCTTCCTCTCTACATATTTCAAGTAGTTTATGTAAGGTATCGTAATTACTTACCACGAGTAGTATGTCGTCTGCATACATTAGTCCTGCAATCTTTTTTATTACATTCTCCCCCTTCCACATAACTCTCATCAAAACCTAAATTTCTCTGCTTTAATTTCCTTTTCATTCCACTTAGGCATATTATGAAGAGCAAGGGTGACAGTGAACAACCCTGTCCGAATCATGTTGTTATTGCAGCTGGTGGTGTAGTTTCTGCTTCCATGTTATAACTACTTTATTGCGTGAGCACGCATGTTGAAGAAACGTAATCAGATTTGCATCTAGAATTATAAGACTTGAACTGGCCCTAAATGTTTTTTTTTGTGGTTTACATTATCGTACGCTTCCTTGATGTTTGAATACGGAACTCTTCATTGCTGTTTCTATGTTTTTCAATGATTACCAGCAAGTTATATTTTTGGCCTTCTACTTCTTCAGAATTAATTCTGAAGCTCACCCAAAATGTACATTTCTTTCGCCCATTCCTTCAACCTTCGCGCGAGTATTTCGCATAGATAATCTGTATAAAACTGGTGTTCCTGTTATCGGGCGGTACGACTTGGAGTTGTGTTTGTTTCCTTTCCTTTTATATGTACATTGGACTCATTTTGAATACTTTCGTATCGTTGGGTACCTCTCTTCTAATATATTTGGCTAATTTTTTCTCCAGGGTCTTTATGAGTGCTATCGGTATGTCATCCGGGCCTGTAGCTGTACCTGCTGGAAGCTTACTTTCTCTGCCTTGTCCCATTCCTTTCTGGTCGCCTTCATTGTTACACTATTCTGCTATTCCTGTAACCTGCTGCCGTCAATGCTCTCCACTGCCTCCCTCTGCACAAGCTGTGGAAAAGCCTCCTCGATTGTCTGCCTAATACATTCTCGTACCTCTTGCCCCTGTACCCTTATATACTCCTGTATGGTCATTAAGTGTTGGCGTATTTCTGTCTTTCTCCCACGCACTTCAACCTGCTCTCAAAACCTTTTTGCCGCTTTCCTATATTTTTATTTGTCTAAATCATCCACAGCACTGCTGCACTCCCAATTTGACCTTATATTATGGCTAATGCCTCCCCTTTTCTTCTCCTGGAAGTTCTCCGGTTTTGACATTGCTTTCGCTGGAATTGCCCCCTTTCCTTTGACTCCCTGTGCTCTCTGTGTTCCCTAAATGCTTTTTGATGTCGTGCTATGGCTGCTTTGACCGTCTTATCCCACCAATGTTTTGGTGCGTGCTTTCGTTTTTATTTTCGTGTTTATCTGGATATCTTTTAATTCCCTCCTTAAATGATTACTAGATCTTTTACATGTCCATTTTCGTTTTGGTTATTTAGATGCCGTGTTCTCTATAAATTTGGAAACTTCATGTAGTTGAGTTTCATTGTGGCTCGATTTACCCTCCGTTCCTGAGCTTGTTCTGGTTTTGAAGCGCCACATTTTATTTTAATTTTTTTATGGTCACTTTCTGTACCTATTGTACCTCCCTTATTAATTTCAGTACCTTCTAATATGTCCAACTTGAGGGACATTAGACAGCAGTCAATTGCTGAGTGAGAATTGTTCCTTTCCTACGTTAGCTTCTTATTCCATTTTACTTGAAAATCAACTAACACTCAGGTCTAAAGCATTGTGCAGAATGCTTTTAAAATTCTGCCTTTCTTGAAGGATTCACGGATGCAAGATCCGTGAATCCTTCAAATATTTTGAGGGGCATTCATGTCTCCTAGGATTATTATTTCCTAGATAAGAGCAATGTTTGTGACGTCCTTTGAGATACATACTAAGTGTTGTGGATTTTTGCTCCTCGAGTGATTTCCTCTTTTCAGATACACAAGCAACCCCAGAAGAGTGTTCAGCCGCAAGTGTTACCGGCAGATTTCCCTTGCTTTTTCCCAGTCTTGCCCCTTGATCAACACCCCTAGACCTCCGCCTTTCCGTTCTCATTTCCTCCTGTTGCAACCCATCCAAATGTAGCCCTGGTATGTATGGCAGTTCCTCTTCATCTGAGAGGTGCGTTTCTGCAACGCCATATTGTGACCCTTATATTTTGTAAATGTTTCTTTTTCTACTTCTGCGGGCTTCCTCATACCCTCCATTTTTCTCTTGTGGCCCTTACATCGAAGAGCCTCTCCTATTTATCGAACTGTGACGTCTACACCGGAACGTTCCTGGATCTATGGGACTCCAAAAAAGCTGCCACATGCCGACGCACCCTCTTTCTTGCTGTTCTGTTCGTTTCTCCATGTTAGTGAATGACATCGCATGTCAAGAAGAGGGGTGGGGGAGCTATTCGTATAAACGTCCAAATTGATCTGTTTTACGCCCTACTGTAGTCGTCGTCTCATTCCCTTAATCACGCCGTTATACTTCGTTACACTCGAGACAAAGCCAACGCTACGAGCTGATGGGGTACCAATCAAACAGCATCCAAAAGTGCTCCATCAGGGTTATGGCGTTAGTCATGTTTCTCTAGGTGTTCTATCATTACTGAATATATAATAAAGAAAAGCCCAGTGACTTGCGGCTTTCACGCTGCTTGATTGGTCCCATTAGGTCTTTTCGTCGGCTGCGTCTGAAATTAAGTGTAACCTCGACCGCCCGCCCTCTACGTCAGTACACTGTCCCCTGGACACCCCCTGCTTGTGCTCAGTGTTCCCAGTGGTGCAGCTACTAGTTTGGGGAGGGGTGGTGATCTTGATAACTTCGAAATTCCTTTTCCTCTAAAAGAATAAATATTTCGCCAAGGTATATTTGGGACGGGCTTATGCGAGTGTATATTATTATTATTATTATTATTATATAATGGGTAGCGCAAATAAAGGAAAATAAACGGTGATCATAGAAATTTTAAAGATGTTTATATGTCTAGAGCGTGAGTCACAGCGAGCTGGCTACGATCGAGTTCTCCCAGGGTTGCCTGGTCATTAAACGCAAACGACGAACGCAAGCACTCTAGTTACACGGGCAAAATTAACTACACTTACGATTAAACGCAGTTATCACACTATTCTGTTGTACCCTTGTTACACGGGCACACTTAACTTCAACTGCTCGCTATAACTGATCCTGAACGAATTAGGAAAGTAGGAGAAACGGTCCCCAAACCTAAGGCTAACAAACTTAAATGGTTTTTGTATACACATAATTTGTCTTTCACAGCAGCTGCAGACTTCCACACAGCGTAAAGCCCGTCTATATTAAAAAACAACACCTCCTAGAGTCACAAAGAAAAAAACAAAACAAAAAACGCAAGGTGTGGTTCATGAAGTATACGCTCCTTGCTCCATGATTGGTTCCCTGTCCTTATCGTTTAATGCTGCAATATCATTGGCTGCGGAGAGTAATAGGTTGCCCGGGTCTTTCCACGCCCTGCGTCTTTCAAGCTGTCAGTGACAGTAGTGTTACTGAATCATGAGAAAGTAGCGCCGTCACGTTTCCCGTCTGCTACTCGGAGATACACAGGTACTAAGGTACAGACGACAAAACCTCGCAAACTGGTTGGCATATCGGTTTCTGTTGCCATGGCAATCGCCATTTTGGCCCATTAAAATTCTTCCAAGCTTCCGAGAGGTTCGTGCAGAACCTTTCGAAGCTAGATTGGGCGCTAAGATCGCCACGTAGCATCGTCGTACTGAAAGCGTTCCTCGCCAATAGACGCCTTGCGGCAGCTCTGCATGGGCGCCGTAATAAAAGACCTTCAATTTTTGTTTTCTTTTATTAGATTTGCTTAACTTTTTGACGACGACGGTAGATTTTAGATTCTGCTGTGTCCTTCTTGCCAGCAATGGCCTTTGTAGAAGCTCGTCAACGCCCGCTTCGCTGACTCGGCATCCGGGTAAGACAACAGAAGGTCAGTAATGGCCGCCGTAATATGACGCGTGGACAAATCGTCCATATAGGCGTTTTTACCACTGTGCATGCATCAACCTATAATAGCTCACAAACCTCTTCCAATGGTATTGTGGTTCTTGCGCATTTCAAGACAGGAAAGTTATTTTTCAGTGCCGCGGAGCACCATGTGGTGGCGGTGCAAAGATGTGTGCTTGCTTTTGCCGGCGTGTGGATAACAAAATCTCGGTATTCGAGATATCTCTTTATAAAGCGATCTGTCAACTGGACTTGAGTCGGCTCACCGAGAATGAAGAGGTCCTGGAGTAACTGAACATTGTATGAGACGAAATGGCGGCCATACGCGGAGCTTGGCGCTACGTTTCTAGGATCCAGCGACTTTAAGTGACTCTAAATAAGAAAGCCTTAGTACTGAATTTTGCTGCGTTGCTAAAAGAGGCCACAGGAGGGCATAGATTGGGCGCGAGTGCTGCGAGAACGCGATTCCGAAACGAACGCCGACGCCGCGGTCGTCTGCAATGCGGAGAGCAATTCGTCTGCATCTTGCGCAGGATAGGCGGTGACGTCAGAACGACGTCGAGCTCTGATTGGCTGATTAAAAAAAACAAAAAAAGGCTGGGTAGGCTTTAAGGCATCTAGCATTAAAGTCTAAGGTGCCTTCATGTGCGCTTTGCTTAGGGTGGTGGCATCTGGCCATTTTGTTCCACACGTTTATTCTTATTTTTTTTTGTTCAGAAGCGCCTGAAAGAGCGTGTCCCTGCACGCGTTTGTGGCGCTGACTGTGCTATGGCGACATTTTGTTTTCGTCGATTTCTTTGTATTCTCCCCGTGGAGCGGGTGCCGTCGGCATCGGGTACTACAAAGGGTGGCATCACCCTAAACAGAAGGACAGTGATGCACCCTATTAAAATCTACCCAGAGTCTACCCACTAATTTTTTCAATCAACCAATGAGAGCTCGGCGTCGTTCTGACGTCACCGCCACTCCTGCGCAAGAAGCAGAAGACTTGCTCTCCGCATAGACTTTTTGGACATGCAGTGCCATCTAGAGGCTCAGATATAAATCTAACGTTTTGTATGCTGATGGTTGGTTCAAATGTAGCACCTATCCATCAAAGCCAGACGAACAAAAGTTACGGTGTTCCTCGCTTTACAGCTATTTCTAATTGATGGTCTAGATTTCGATGGTGTCAAAAAACTACCACTCCGAGCGAGTCGCTAAGTTGAGAAAAATCTCGATGAAATTCACACACATATTACTGCCATGCGCTGTCTGGGGCGTGCCGAAGCCGAGCATTCCAAGGATTTACATGGGACTCTCAAATACGTAGCGCATAGAAACTCTACAGGTCTCGTAACACCGACATGGAACAACAATACAGAGAACTAACGTCTGGAATGCTCAGACTCCGCATCAGCACCTGTCTTCGAATAGACCTATTGCTAACTTAAGGCCTGTTCACACATGGAGCGGAGCGTTACCAAGCATAGCGCTGACTTCGCGCTAAGCGCGTGCTGGCGGGAGCGTTCCCCAGCTTTGTATCGCACCGTCATAAAACGTTGCTCATGGCAGACGATAAGTAGCTGACGACACGTGAGCAGCGGCGCTACATCAGGCGCTTCGCTGCATGTGAGAACCGGCCTTTACTCAGCCATAAACGAGGAATGCGGGGAATATAGGTCTACGCGCCGCACGCGCGCAGGTTCCCGGTATAAAAGATTCGAAGTGAATAACTAAAGCAAGGCATTGACTAACGCGCGTGCAAGATGCCGCTTGGTCTAGGCTTTTGCTTTAGAACACGGTTACTGCTGCGGACGCCAGCACGTGCGGCGCCAAGACCTACTTTCCCAACATTCTCGTTGATGCCTGGATGATTTAGCGATAGGAGATTCTTACTTTGTCAGCTTTTGTAACAGCCACTAACACGCAAAACAAAAATTGAATTTCGCCTATCTTCCTGCAGCTTTGACCTTGGTCGCACGAGCGCGAGCGGCCTTCGAGCTTTAGATGATCAACAAAACCAGTTCGGTTCACACAGCTAGCCTGGGGACTTTCGATCTCCTCCCAATAGGTCTATCTTCCTTCGCCAGCCATCGAAAGGCCGCCATTAGCATGTAGAGATGTTATACACTGAGGTGATGATTGTTATTGAAGTGGCCAGACTAAATTTCATAAGGGTCTATTTGTACGCCACGGAGGTCCTCTTTTGATGACGCATTAAAATTCAGCACTTGGAACGTGCTGCAAAAGGTAATGACAATCATGATGGTGGGTGAGTGTTGTAGTTCAAAACAAAAATAAAAGAGCGTTCGCGGCAAAAGAGCAATAGGAGGAGGAGGGAGGGAGAGGAAATAGCCTTCAGAGCGCCGTAGAAGCTTCTAGGTCGATGGCCCCGATCAAGAAACAACAGAAGCAAGAACGTAACCAATTTCGGCATCTTTCTTTCTGTAAGTTCTACGTCGCTGCTCTAATCAAATTCAGAAAGTGCACCATGACAATGCGTTTTTAGTTCGTGTTTATTCGTCGGTATGTTTGTTTTCTAGCTTTTGACATCGCTTTGAGTCCGATTTCATAAATGTTTTAAATTTCCGTCTGCTATACTGGGACAATCATAATAGCAAGGACTGAGAAAAAGGAAAGGAAGAAGTACGTGCCGGTGGAGAGGGAAGCGGTCACTACCTTTTTTTAATAAGGTGTTTTAACACAACGATTGCAAAGACCCCTATGCATTTTGTTTTATTTGAATAAAACAATTTATCTCAAATATAAAGCAATATGTAGCAGCTTTCAGCACTACTTTTCACAGTACTAACTGTCGACAGCACCAACCGATCCCTAAAAAAAGCAGTCTTTGTTTTTTTACCTTTGGGTTGCTTTTCTGTTCTTGGGTAGGTCATTTCTGTTCAACCCGACACAATATATTTTGCCCACCTACATGCGAATAGCAAGTAATCCATGTTTGGACGCATGTATTTTCGACCACATCTCTGGAAAGCGAAAGAACAAGGTGATACAAGGACGAGCTTTGTTCACGTAGCGAAACGAATCATACATTTAGTTAAAGTTGCCAAATCAACACGTTGCTTGCAAGGAGCTCCGCGTTTTCTCACACCAGGTGTGGGCAATGCGCGTACGCCGAAACCAGCAGCTCCACCGCAGAGGCGTGGCGTCCGAGCGACGCGTTTGTGTACACTCGTTAATTCATTTTACACTCTGAGGGGTGTAAAACAAATTTTTCGGAGACTTACACCTACGCCCGAAATCGTTCAGCACTTTTGTTTAGGGTAATAAACCCTTTTTACTCCTGAAAAGGGTGCTGTTGTTTAGAACACCCATTATTTCTGAGGGGTGTAAAAAGGGTGTGAAAGAGATATAAGGGGAGGTAAGAAAACGCTTTCATTTTTTATGGTGTTTCGGGCACTGACACCTCCTTCACACAGATCGTTTTAGCAACCGTGTCGAATAATCATTGCCTCTACCAATGCCTTTTCTTGCAGATACATTTCTTGAATTAAGATAATATTATGCCCCACGCGAAAAATTGACGACAAACCAAGCCACGTATGTGTAATTTTCGTAATAGGGGAGACGGTTGCCTATGTTGTGCGTGATTCCTTGCGTCTGTGTTTGCTTTTGATGCGCATGGTAGAACTACATGCGGCTTGTAAACGTGTTGGCCGTAAAATGTTTATCCCTAGAATGCTGAAAAATCGCCAGTATCTTATTTTTAGGGGGTGTTCACCGGCGCCCAAAGAGTGTTAAGCCGTGACCCTCTTTGTTAGCCTTGGGAAAAGCTAATTTAGCACCCCTAAAGGCGTAAACCTGAGCTGCCTAATACAAACGGCGTCATCTGAGAGCTGGTGGCTTCTTTATTCCGAAATGATATTTAGTTAACTTGGATGGACTCTGGATTAATAAAAAAAGGTTATTTGTTCGAACGAAACCGAAACTTCGTTATCCTTAGTCTTCTCTCAGTTTTTCCCAGACTTGTGCCTATCTCAAATACTCTACTCAAGATACTGTATTTCAAATACTCTTTGAAGTATCTTGGTATCTTGCAAATACTTTTGATCGAGAGTATTTGATACTCTATTTTAATTACATTTCTGAGTATCTTGTACTCATTATCTCAAATACATTTTTGACATTCCGCCATTTTCCGAGTTTTTCGGTATGAAGTGGCGTGGGCGTGGCACGAGCAAACGTGAACATTCTTTCGAGCAACCAAATCCTGTTGCTAGCTCCGATTAGCTACGGTGACTTTGATTGAGCTCGTGAAAACATCGCTTTTTTGCCGATTGTGACTCATATTTCAGCCCAAAATTCGTACAATGAAGGTTTTCCCCTCGCCTTCCCAAAGGCACCTTTTGTTTCCTAGAGTTTCCCCCGAAAAATCCTCAAACAAAAGGGGTGGTTTTACGGAAGTAAAGATTGCCACACTGAGGCGCAACGCAGACCGGGAAACGACCTACGACAACAATGCAGACTTGAGTGTCAAGAAAATAACAAATAGAAGAAAATAAGAAGTGGACACAAAAGTTTTTTTTGCTTTTTGTATATTTGACTCTGCTACGGCAAAACGTCGAGGTTTTCTTTTGTTTCTTTTCTTTTTGTCGTCAGTCCGGCACTTATTGCTCTCGCGAACACTGTCTGTAAGCGAACATTGATAAGCAGAGAACAGGACAGGAAACGAACTACGAGCTGGATGACCTCTCAAAATGCCAACAAAGCGTCCACCAACGTTGAGTGCCTTTCTGAACGCAACCTACTTGAAGAATAGTGTAGTCGACCGAAGGTGCGACTACTGCTATGGCTATTATGTGGGTTCTCTTTGTTATCCATTCACTCATATCCGTATCCCAAGTTCGTTTATAGTGAACTCCCCATATAGGGAATATGGATTGTAGTTAAACGATGCGTCTAAGGTGCGCCGCAGGACGTGATATTCAGCGATGTCACTATTGGCGAGGCGCTCTGACCCGTTTGTTGCCCCCACACCTCGGTGTTTACCCAACACAAGGCCTGTGCACATGCCCACAGGCCTTGTGGGCATGTTCATGTCATCTTCTTTAATAGAGCGCGGGGCACAGTGTAATGTAAAAATACTAACAATAAGCGAAGTGACGTTAAGTGCCGGATCTCTCCCGAAAGCAGTCGTCAGAGGATGCGAGCTTGACCCACTTGGGCTTTTGTGCTGAGCTGGGCACCTTGCATGCTACATTGTTCATGCAGGCCGGAATGGTAACAAAAGAGACCCTCCTCCCCCTCACCGGAGAACACGAACTCTAGCCGAACGCTGACGCCGCGTTCGGGTATGTCAGCCGAGCGCCGAGTCATTGTATTCGTTGTCTCGATCCGTGTAGTTCTAAAGTTAACCATTTGGGGCGCCACGGCTCTGATCTCCTCCCCAATAGCTAAAGCGACCTCTTTCTTGTTGTCCCAGAAATGTTTTATAACTAGGATTCCGTGTTTTCTGAGTTTATTTCTCGTGAAATTCGGAGGGTGTTTTTCGGAGTTTATTTTTCGCTGGGGATTCGGGGTTTATCGGAGTTTATTTTTGTCAGATACCCAATTCTTTGAAATTCTGAGTTTTATTTTACTGCGTAAAATTAAAAATAATAATTAAAAACAAAATAAATAAGGTCCGGGTACCATCACCCGTTGTCCCGAAGGAACCTCGACGTGCTAAAAGGCAAACCCTTTTGTCAGTAGTTCTAGATTTCAAAGGAAACTGAAGTGAAATCTCCTCGGGACCACTGACCCTGTGCTCTTATAAAGTTTAGTTGTAAAACTCCGTCTTTTTTGCTGTTTATTTTGTCGCTATGACCTCGAAATTCTGAGTTTTTCGGATAAATCCTAATTGACGGAAAATATACCGGCGAGTGTTTTCGGATTTTTTCGGATTTATCCGAAAACACGGAACCTTATTTAGAACATGTATCAGTGATATTGCCACGCGCGTTGCCGAGCGAGCGCATGGCCAAATGGTTACCGCGCTTGGCTCTCGCGCGGAGGCTCCGGGTTCGATACCAGGGAGCGGACTCCTCTTTTATTTATTCTTTCAACATGACATTCTCGTAAGTTCGAGAACCTTGTCGTCTGATCGAGTTACGAATGTTCTACGCGCCGAACATTCTACGCCGAATGTTCCAGAAACCCACGCGGGTACTAAAAGGTGCTCCGAGTGGCGGTCCGGAGTCTCACCCAGCCCTCGATCCTGCTGTTTCGACGACATCGACGCCTGCGACGCTAGCCTTTCTCTATTGTTTTGGGCACAAGTTCGCCCCCTTAAACGTTTAGTTGTCTTCAGTTATTCGCCGCCTTATCATTTGTCATTCGTGACAATATCCTGCTTCTTATCCGTGCTAATAAAACATTCTGGTAAGCCAGATTTGCGCAGCTGTACAATTGTCGTTGTCACTGACGTCGATACAAATTACGCAATGCGGAAGTATCTTCAAAAGTAATTGAATTACATTTCTAAGTATTTGTACTCTACTCAAGATACTTTACACTGAAAGTAACTTGAGTAGCATTTTAAACACTTTATAAAGCAGGTATCTAGGAACTTAACTTGAATACTTTTATCGAGTATTTTGTCTAACACTGACTTCTCCACCGCTCCAGCGTGACGTCACCGGCGGGAAGCAAGGCGCAATGCCGGCAATCACGTACCCTCGCGCCTATCTTACTCGCGTCTAACATCGAGCTAACAAAGGTGCTCATGCTATCTGAAGTTGAGAATAATCTTTATTTGCAGAAAGTATACAGTTGGCCTACGTGCTGAACAATAAAAAAATTACCCAATACAATTTCGAAAACTCGGTATGCCCGAGCCGCGTCTTTCTTGTTTAGTAAAATCGCTGGCGTAAATCCGTTCTCCTTCTATCACAAGCAAGAAACTGCACTGGCAAAAGAATGACCGAAAAGTCTTCGAATACATTTTGTGACAAACTACGTACAGCCTCATGAAGAACGCTTTCAATGTATGTAAAGATGGTGCGCACGCTCGTATTACCTGAATACTTTTGGCATTTGGTTTTAGCTTTTCTTGAAAAAAGTTGCATCTGCAGACTCCAGCACGTGTAACTACTACTTGCAGCTGCATAATATCTCTAGGTGCTTGGGTAATTTAGAGAAACGGTCTACAGACTATTACATAAAAGCGCATCTGGTCGGTTCATATCTTCAGCGTTCGTGCAGTGGCGTGTACTTTGCTCTCCTTTCCAGGCGAGAAACACGCGCCTGCTGGACAGCGACCTAACACATGTGGACTTTGACTTTCGTAAACATCAAAATGGTGTATAAAATGGAATGAACCGCATTTCTGCACGCCAGGTGGCGGGAAGTTACTGTTCAGGAAGATCATGCTTAAAGGAAAATTAAGCGAACGCCGCAACCACCGAGCCAAACATCACCAAGGCGCAATGACGGGCGTATAATATACACAAATACACTATACATCTTCAAACAAAGGATACTGGCTCGATGATGCAATAGTACGTAAAGTACAGTACTCTCTATTCTTCTTTATCCAAAGATTACCCCACATTGCCCGAAGGCGCTACAACAGAAGTGTTACAAATTTGTAATAAAAAATAAACGAAGAAAAAAGACAAGTTTTTATTTGCGTAGCACACTTGCTCTCCAGACATGCCTGTTCCACTGTATAAATGGCTCTGAACAAAAAACAATTCGCATAAATATTTGTCCTGGCGTGGATTTCTTGGATTTTTAAGACATGATCATGTCCTGATGGAAACAGTAATTATGGTTCTTTCAAATAAGTTGCTCTAGTTGATTCCTGTTTTGTTATCAAATATTGGAAATGAGAAATTTAGCTTCAATTTTTTCGTCAAGAAGCAGTGACTCCGAATTCAATCTATTTTTCATTTTTAGTGACACCGTCCTCCTCCCGTACCGCCCCTAGACAAACCGAGCAGCTCTATTCTAGATTTTTTCCAGCTTATCAAATCAGTATTTTTGTTGGTGCAGGGTATCAGATGGCATCAAGCATATTCTTAAACCGGCCTCACACAAGCTAGATAGGCAGTATTATTAATGTCGTTTCTGAACGCCTTTGATTTCTTAGAATAAGAGTTCAGCGCCCTATCGGCTTTAGCAATCACATCATCTTCGTTAGCATTCCATGAACCATCAGTGGATAAATCACACCTAGATACTTGTATGTGTTCGAATCACAAAATTAAGAATAAGAAATAAGTCAACAGACATTTACCCGGAGGTACCCATATTTCTTTGTTGATTGTCGGAGTAGAGTGATATTCGTTCAACCAAACATCCACAAGTGCACAGAGGGAAAGGAAGTAAGTCTATATAAAAAAGTTTAAAATTCAAGTTGGGTTTTACACAGCCTTTACCAGTGGCAAATTTATTCGCCTCCCTGTAAGAACGTTTATATTTTTTTCGTCGGAAAAATGTTTCAACCCCTGTTTAACATTCCTCTACGATAGAGTAAAATAAAGACGTTTCACACACCTTCTTCTCCGAGAAAAAATTGCACGTCATCCTATTAACAAACATATCAGGCAGCGACTCTATGATCTATCCGAGCTCAACACCTGCTCTCTAAACTCTGCAATACCAGACACAACTATCAGTATGTCGAAATCAGTGTTGGACAAAACACTCCATAAAAGTATTTAAGTTAAGGTACTGAATACCTACTTCATAAATTGTTTAAAATACTAATCAAGTTACTTTCACCGTAAAGTATCTGAGTAGAGTACAAACACTTAAAAATGCACTTCAATTTCTTTTGAAGATACTTCCACTTGCGTAATTTGTATCGACGTCAGTGACAAACTCAATTATACAGTTGGGCGTTTTCAGTGATAAGATCGAACAACCATGTTCGGGGACCATTTTTTAAATATTGATGAAAAAAATATTTTGCTGGTTTTATGCACGAAGAATAAAACCAATCCTTGTTTTTGGAAAAAAAAATGTTTGTTTTGGCGAAAAAAACTTTTAAGCACACTCTCAGTCTCGTGCGCGCTTGTCGTATCGCGCGATGTTGCAAATTTCGGGCGGCTTCCCCACCAAAAAACTGTTCTGGCTACGGGTCTAGAAATATTCACAGACAAATTAGGTATAGGGAGGATTAACAAAAAGTGTTAATCGCCGAGTATTAGGGTAGTCATTTGGAGAAAAAAAATCGAAAACACGGCACATTACGCAATAACGCTCTGGATAAAATAATATTTTTCTCTGTATCTCTCAAAGCTAAGGCTTCAAACTTTGCCAGTGTAGTGCCCTGTTTATGGTTCATCTTTGTGTGGAATACTAGTTGTCCTGGTTAGCGTTAGAAATTTACAAGTGATTGCTCACACAAAGGCATTTAACTAAAAATGCATTATTTTGAAAATAAGTTAAAAAAAGCCATCGTTAAAATTCTTTAATCTTCTAAAATTAACGTTTATAATATGTACTAACAGAGTCTGCAAAAACATAATGCAATATTTGTGTGGCTTTTAACTTATAAAGCGAGAAATATGACCAAATTGACTCTAACGCGGTTGCCATAAATGTGGCGTGCACATACCCGTTGTTCACAATTTCATTATTATTAAAAAGCGTGAAAATGCTACGGAGTGGTCAGGAAAAGACAAATTGAAAGCATTGAGGTCGACGGTAGTTTTGAAGGGAAAATTTCTAATATATTTCAGTACAACCGCCCCAAAAATGCCCATGGGCCGGAGCGATCGAGGTGCCCTACCCTGTAACACGCTTCGCGGTGCCTGTTTCAACAGCCGGCGTATAGCGTCTCCGTCTACGCGACATAAAGAAAACAACAGGAGCGACTTTGCAGCAAACAGATCAGCCTACAACCTTGGTGGTAACACGATATCGGGGGTAGGGCGCGGCAGAACTTGAACCTGCGCCGCCTCTGGAGCGCCAATAGATCCGCCGCCGTGAAGGGCCGCACAATGCGTAGAAAAGAAAAGATACCTAAAAAAGTATATCTCATTGCCTGAATTATGTATTGGGTGTTTTCAGATAGGATCGAACGACCATGTCCTGTAGACATTTTTCATTTTTACCGAAAAGATATCTTTTACTTGTTGTGCAACCGCGAAAACATATTCAAACCTTTTCTTCGGGGAAAACAAAATCTCTCTTGAGGAAAAAAAATTACAAAGTCGCTGTCGGTATACGCGCTCGTTTTCGCGACTTGCGTGAAACCGTCCTTTTGGATACTTATAAAAGAAAAACTGTTGTCGTCTTAGGTTTAATATTTTATTTTGTGCAGAGACGCACACAAAAATAAAAGGAGGTAAAGAATCATTATCGATTACCTCAAAAGACTGGAAATTCAAATTTTTAAAATGATTTGGACCCGTCTGTTCTATATTCGCATCAATAGTCATTAAAATTAAAAACGATAACCTTTCTCATAAAAAAAAAAATACACGGAAATGTAGACAGGTTACCGATTTTGCTAATAATTGGAAAATCGCTTTAAAATGAAGGCCATCGTAATTTTTCTTCTACTTTTCAAAGATCAAAGCTCATAATCTGTCCTACCAGGCCCTTCAAAAAGGCTTTGCAATATGTTTTTTAATTTTTAATTTTACAGGGTTCCAAATATACTGTAATTGCCGTTACAGGAGTAGAGAAGAATACGGCGTTGCCGATTTCAAACAAGGGCGAGCAAGGGGTTGAAAAATGTAGGAAGTCTGTGAAGAGAAAGCACTGTGACCGGAGTTCGTGAAAAATTAGAATTCGTTACCAAACATCACAGGTGAGTTTGAAGCACAAGTCCACAATTGAAATACAGATTTCTCGGATCAGATGAATTTTGGAGCCTACCTCTTCGGGGGAGGCTGGGCTGCTGACGACCAGGTTTAAATAGTGATTAGAAAGAACACATGTTTAAAGTGGTACAATTGAAACTAGTTAAATTAATCAAGATCCTGCTGCACACATTTGGAGCTTGTCGCGTGAATTATTTCTGGAGGACGCTAACCTGAGTCGGTCACGGCGCTCTCATGGCACTCCGAGGAGGAACATTTTTTTCCCGTTTTGCCTGTAGCAGATCACTGTTCGTTTCTTCAGTGGCACCGCAAGCTTGCCACCTCGATCTGCTCTTCGCAGCCATAGGACACTACTTTTAAAGATATATCTTTTCTGCGTCTACTGTTCTTGCTAAAATAGCTGTGGTTGCGAAGTGTTGGACCGCGTACGCTGCCGCAAGTGACAGAACTGAATTCCACGCACAATGGAAACAGAGTCCCAGTCTTTTGCTTTCATGTCCCTGAACGCTTTGACGTCAGCTTTATGGAGGTGGATTAGTTTCACGTTCGGCAGTTTAGTGTTCACTGGGGCAAGCATCTCTGAGGCCGACTTGGTCATCAACGTGGTGGGCCGTCGGAGGTTGTACAACGTTCCGTGGTGCTTGACACGACCCCTGATTCAATCATAGGCCATGTCAAGTTGCGGAAAAAATACACATCGCTGACGTGTACTTGTGGCTTTGCAGCTCGTGTAGTCGGTACTTGTTCTTAAAGTAGCTTGGTGCACCATCACTTACGTAGGTCACATGAGCATACCCAAATTAGGTTTCACGATTCTCTAAACCGTTGTCTTCTAAATTAAGCTACAGACAATCTCATTCAATCGCAATTCTTTTCCTTGTTTTATGTATCTTTATTTTCTACGCGTTGTGCGGCCCTCCATGGCGGCGGATCTATTGGCGCTCACAGGCGGCGCAGGTTCAGGTTCTGCCGCGTATTACCTCCTATACCATGTTACCGTCAAGGTTGTACGCTGATCTGTTTGCAAAGTCGCTCCGGTTACTTCCTTTACGTCGCGCAGACGGAGACGGCTATACGCCGGCTGTTGAAGCAGGCACCGCGAAGCATGTTACAGGGTGGCGCACCCAGATCGCTCCGGCCCATGGGCATCTTTGGGGCGGTTGTACGAAAATATATTAGGAATTTTCCCTTAAAAAACTACCCTCCACCTCTGTGCTATCAATTTGTCTTTTCCTGACCACCCCATTGCATCTTTACGATTTTTAACAATAATGAAATTGTGAAGAACGGGTATGGGCACGCCACATTTATGGCAACCGCGTTAGAGTCAATTTGGTCATATTTCTGGGTTTATAACTTAAAAGCCACACAAATATTACATAATGTTTTTGCAGACTCTCTCAGTACATATTATAAACGTTAATTTAAGAGAGTTTAAAAATATTAAAGATGTCTTTTTTTAAATGATTTTCAAAATAATGCATTTTTAGTTAAATGCCCCTGTGTGAGCAATTCTTGTAAATTTCTCCCGCTAACCAGGAAAACAATATTCCACGCAAAGATGAACTATATAGAGGGCAGCACACTGGCAAAGTTTCAAGACCTCAGCTTTTATCGATACGAAAACAAATATTCTTTAATCCACAGAATTATTGCGCAATGTGCCGTGTTTGCGATTTGTTTTTCTCAAAATAACTACACTAATACTCGGTGATTAATACTTTTTATCAATACTTCATATGCCTAATTTATCAGTGAATATTTCTAGACCTCTAGCCAGAACAGTCGTTTAGGCGAAGCCGCCCGAAATGTCAACATAGCGCGATACGCAAAACGCGCACGTGACTGAGAGGGTGCTTACAAAACTTTTTCGCGAAGACAATTTTTGTTTTTCGGAAACAACGATTGCTTTTATTCTGCAGGGAATAAATCTAGCAAAATACATTTTTATTCATCAAAACTGAAAATGGTCCCCGGACATGGTTGTTGATCTTATCTGAAAACGCCCAGTTGCGCAAATCTGGTTTACCTGTATGGTTATTAGCACGCAAGAGCACAAAATTTCAAACAAATTCATTTAAAAAGAACAACAAATCGTAGGGTTATTCTATGCAGTCCAACTATAAGGAGCAGGATAGGACTGATACATGTTTAAAAAAAAACATTTCTGGGACAAGAATAAAGCAATTTCAGTTATAATGACATCGTTGAATATCACTTTCTGCGGCGCACCTTAGTGGCATCGTTTAACTACAATCCATGTTCGCTAAATGGGGAGTTCAATATAAACGAACTTAGGATACGGAAATGAGTGAATGGATAACAAAGAGAGCCCACATAATAGCCGCAGCACTGGTCGTACCTTTTTCAAGTAGGTTGCGTTCAGAATGGCACTCAACGTTGGGGGACGCTTTGTTGGCATTTTGAGGTCATCCTGCTTCTAGTTCGCTTCCTGCCCTGTTCTCTGTTTATCAATATTCGCTTACAGACAGTGTTCGCGAAAGGAATGAGTGCCGAACTGACAACAAATATACTGAAATCAAATATACCGGAGGAGGAATAAACTCTATTATGGCGAGGCTTAGGTGCTGATGTCTGGGCAGCCGCCGGGTGGGGGTTTCCTCTAGTCCGGGATACCCTGGCCTGTGCTGGCCACTCCGGCCCTCTCCACCGGGCTACGCAGGGATGAGAGGTGGGGGCTGGTCAGCCGTGCCGCCCACTGCTCGTATGTAGGTTGGGGATAAGGAGTAAGGGATAGGGTTAGTTGACACTCCCATACTAGATGGTATAGGGCGCCAGGGTGGGGGCAGTATTTACACGAAGCGGGGTAGAGGGTAGGGTACTTGACATGGAGTAGGGTATTGTGGGGGTAGAGTTAGTTTGTAGTCGTCGGAAGATGGTAGCTTCGGCCCAGGATAATTGCGGGTGGGGGCTGGATATTGTTGACGCCCGTGCCGGTAGTGGGCGAGTATATCGGCGTATATTTGAAGAGGCGTGGGCTTGAGGTTGTCTTGAGCTTGAAGTCTGCTCCCTCTTGGGAAACGGCCCGGTGTGTATGGACGCGGGCAGCGGCGTGTGCCGCCTTGTTTCCTTCGAGAGATTCATGTCCAGGGGACCAGAAAATGTTTATTTATGGAAGCTGCTTCACTTGTTGTAGGATAGCCAATGCTGGTTGTGATATCCGTCCAATGAGGAAGTTGCGGCATGCAGCTTGGGAGTCGTTGAGTATACGTTAGATATTCTTCGCCAGTGGTGGCGGCGATGGTGATAGCAACTTCTTAGGCTGTTTCTATGGATGCCGTAGGGGCTGTAACTGCTGTGAGTTCTTTTCCGTTGGCGTCGGTCACACTCGCAGCGAGGGCAGATTTGGGGGGGGGGTATGGAGATGCGTCTGCATAGCAAATGAAGGGGAAATGGTCGTACTGTGCACGGATGGCTCGGGCCCTTGCAGCTCGTCGTGCCTTGTTGTATGTCGGGTGCATGCGTTGCGTGGGATTGGTGCCACTTTGATGGATTGTCGTATGGCTAGGGGAATGCGTGTCTTCTGATCATGCTGTTGTGGGGTCGAGTATCCTAGCCGGCGAAGCGTGGCTCTACCCGTGGAGGTGAGCTGGAGGCGTGTATGTTGTGAGATTCGATGCGCTTCTTGGATTTCGTCGCACGTGTTGTGGACACCTAGTTGTAGTAGTTTCTCTGTTGACGTTTTGGGGGCAATCCCAGTGCGGTTTTGTAGGCTTACCGTATCGCAGTGTTTAGTTTGACTTGTTTGGAGGGTTTTAGGGCTAAATACGGAGTACCATATTGTCACGAATTAAGGCGACAAGTAGGCGAAGAGTAAACTGAAAATAAAGGTTTAATGGGCGAACTTGTGCCAACCAAAAATAAGTAACGAAAGAGCGTCGAGGCAGCAGAAAAGCAGGCGGCGATTCGGCGGCGAAACAGAGCGCGAGCGAGACTGACTCGACAAGGTCGCGGGTAGCTGCTTATCTACAACGCGTCACTATCTCGAAAGTTCGGCAAAGAAGGCTCGAGCGTCGCGCGCTCGGGGCGAGGATGACCTGGCACTTTCGAGAACAACAAAGCAGGTGGAAAGCTACGTCTGGTGCGAGAATGAACGCGAAGCTTCTAGAAGTCGGTGACCGAGCGTTGCTTTCTCGGCACTGCGGGCGGCATTATCCCCCCTTTTAAAAGTGCATCGTCCCGATGCAACGTGAAAGGAAAACAGAAATGGCTAAAAAATTAACGGTGAAACGAAATAAACATGCAGTGTCGCAATCCTAGCGCGCGTAGAACGGCTTGAGTCGAACTACGTGGACGACTTCGGGTCGTGGCCGGCGGCGTCCTGATGGTCGGGTTCCGTCGGGGAGCACCTCGTAGTTCAAGTCCCCGAGGCGGCGGATGACCTTGTAGGGTCCGAAGTAGCGTTTTAACAGTTTCTCGCTGAGGCCGCGGCGGCGAATGGGCGTCCACACCCACACCCTGTCTCCGGGCTGGAACTCCACGTCGCGGCGACGAAGGTTGTACCGGCCAGCGTCGACACGTTGCTGGTCCGTTATTCGAAGACGGGCTAGCTGGCGTACTTCTTCTGCTCGTTGGGTGACCAGCTGGGCGTCGTCGGTACCGTCGTCCGTCGGGTCGTGGGGCAGCATGGCGTCGAGCATCGTCGTCACCTTTCTGCCGTGCACCAGCTGAAAAGGTGTGATGCCAGTGGTTTCTTGAATCGCCGTGTTGTACGCAAACGTGACGTAGGGCAACACTTCATCCCACGTCTTGTGTTCCACGTCCACGTACATCGAAATCATGTCGGCGATGGTCTTGTTTAGTCGCTCCGTGAGCCCGTTGGTCTGCGGGTGGTATGCCGTGGTCCGGCGGTGGTCGGTGTGGCTCAGGCGGAGTATCTCTTGTGTCAGTTGCGCCATGAACGAGGAGCCTCGGTCCGTAATCAGGACTTGGGGAGCGCCGTGTCGGAGGACGATAGACTCCACGAAGAACTTGGCTACTTCCACGGCGGTCCCCGAGGGGAGTGCTTTTGTCTCGGCGTACCTGGTGAGATAGTCAGTTGCCACGATTATCCAACGGTTTCCCTGCGTCGACGGCGGGAAAGGTCCGAGAAGATCCATCCCAATCTGCTGGAATGGTGCAGTCGGGGGCGCGATCGGTTGCAGGAGACCTGCCGGCTTCGTCGGTGGTTTCTTGCGTCGTTGGCATTCGTGGCACGAACGGACGTAGAGGTGGACAGTCTTCGGGAGCTTGGGCCAGTAGTATTTTTCTCGGATCCGTGCAAGAGTCCTACTGTAGCCAAGGTGACCAGATGTTGGGTCGTCGTGGCAGGCTTGGAAGATCTCTTCTCGAAGACTAGCAGGAATCACCAGGAGCCACGTCGAGTTGTTGTTCCCGAAGTTCTCTTTATAGAGGATACCCCTCCGGACGGCGAATCTTGGCAGGTCACGTGAGAAGGCTCGGGGAATCGTACCCCCTCGTCCCTCCAAGTGGTCGATCAGTGCACGCAGTTCAGGATCGTCCCGCTGGAGCGCTGCCATACCGTGAATGCTCACCGCGCCAAGAAAGTTATCGTCGTCGTCGTCGTCTTTGGTACAGCTGGTAGCTGACTCGACGGGGGCTCTGGACAGGCAGTCGGCGTCGCTGTGTTTTCGGCCTGACTTGTAGACCACGGTCACGTCGTACTCTTGCAGTCGTAGGCTCCACCGAGCGAGGCGTCCCGATGGGTCCTTCAGGCTCGCTAACCAACACAGCGAGTGGTGGTCGGTGACCACTCGAAATGGAGTCCCGTACAAGTACGGGCGGAATTTCGTGATGGCCCAGACGACGGCCAGACATTCCTTCTCGGTCGTCGAGTAATTGCGTTCCGCGTTCGACAGCGTCCGGCTAGCGTACGCGATCACGCGCTCCGCACCGTCTTGTCGTTGGACCAGTACCGCTCCGAGTCCTGTATTACTGGCGTCCGTGTGAACTTCCGTTTCGGCTGATTGGTCGAAGTGGCCGAGAATCGGTGGTGACTGGAGCCGTCGCTTTAGTTCGTCGAATGCCTGTTGTTGTTCTCCACCCCATTGGAAGTTCACGGCGTCTTTCGTAAGGTGCGTGAGCGGCGCAGAAAGCTTGGCGAAATCCTGAACGAATCGCCGGTAGTATGCGCAAAGTCCAAGGAATCTTCGGACTGCCTTTTTGTCGGTGGGCGGTGGAAAGGCCGCTACGGCGCGAGTTTTCTCAGGGTCAGGACTTACACCTTCGTTGCTCACAACGTGGCCCAGGAACTTCAGTTCGCCGTAGGCAAACCGGCACTTCGTCGGCTTGAGGGTGAGTCCTGCGGTCCTGATTGCCTCAAGAACGGCCCGAAGGCGTCGCAAATGCTCGTCGAAGTTGGCCGAGAATACCACGACGTCGTCGAGGTAAACGAGACAGCTCTGCCACTTGAGGCCTGCCAGGACGGTGTCCATGACACGTTGGAACGTTGCCGGCGCCGTGCACAGTCCGAAGGGCATTACCTTGAACTCATACAGTCCGTCGGGCGTGACGAAGGCGGTCTTTTCTCGGTCCCGTTCGTCGACTTCGATCTGCCAGTAGCCACTCTTAAGGTCCATCGACGAAAAGTATCGGAGTGGCGCAGCCGGTCCAGCGTGTCGTCGATGCGGGGGAGCGGATACACGTCTTTCTTCGTCACCGCGTTGAGCCGCCGGTAGTCAACGCAGAATCGAAGCGTTCCGTCCTTCTTCTTCACCAGTACGACTGGAGAGGCCCACGGGCTGCTCGAAGGCTGAATGATGTCGTCGTTCAGCATCTCTTGTACCTGTTTATGAATGGCCTCTCGTTCCTTTGGGGAGACCCGGTACGGCGGCCGATGCACCGGGAGCGCATCCTCGTTGGTAACGATGCGGTGTTTCGCAACTGTTGTCTGGCGCACCCTCGACGTCGTCGCAAAGCAGTCGCCGAACTCGGCGAGGAGGTCTCCGAGCTGTCGTCGTTCCGTGGCACTGAGCTTGGGGTTAACGTCGAGCTGCGGCGGTGGTGTACTGTGCGGCTGACACGGCGAGGGCTCGTCGGAGATCGCGGCGATTTCGGCGTCGGCCCGGAGTTCCTCAACGTGTCCTACAGCGGCACCTTTCGTGAGGTGCTGCGCCTCCGGTCGAAAGTTCGTCACGAGGACCACAGTACGTCCATCCTGCAGCTCCGTTACGCCCCTTGCGACGCCTATTCCTCTTCCGAGAAGCAGTTGGACGTTGCCCTCCAGAAGGACTTTCCCGCGGGCAACTGCATCGGTCACGACGGGCACAAGAACACTCGACCGTGGCGGCAGGTTCACGTGGTCCGCAATGACTCGGACGGCGGCTGGCGTCGTTTTGGATCCCTCCGGAGGTAGAACGGGCTTTCGCAGCGTCAACCTGTTTGCTCCAAGGTCGATCACGGCACCGTACTCACAGAGGAAGTCCATGCCAAGGATGACGTCTCTCGAACAGTCCTTGAGGACGACGAATTTCACGGGGCAGGTCTCTCCGTGGATGTCCACGCGCGCAGTACACCTTCCCACTGGTGTGATGAGATGTCCGCCGGCGGTTCGTATTTTCGGGCCATCCCACGGCGTCATCACTTTCCGAAGGCGGCGAGAGAGCTTCCCACTTAAAACGGAATAGTCTGCTCCGGTGTCGACGAGTGCCTTCGCGTCGTGGCCGTCGATGGTAACGTCGAGGTTATTCGACACCGTCGCAGAACCGTCGTTCCTATGCGTCTCGTCGCTAGTGTGGGAGCCCTCCGACGTTTGTGGAGGATATTGGCGTCGTTCGTCATCGGCAATACCACCTCCCGGTATTGCCGCACTCAGTTTTCCCGGCGGGACACGGGAGACAGGCTCTCTCGGCGGGACCGATGGACAGGTGATGCCGCAGGACGTCGAGGTGAAGGCGAACGGGACCCACGTCGAGGCGCAGACATCGGAGAGGGTGGACGTCGTAGGTAGTCGTCGATCTCGCGTGGTCGCTCACCGTAGCGTGGGCGCGGGTCGTCGGGGTGGAAGCCGCGTAGCCCCAGCTGCCGGTACGGGCAACGGCGGTAGACATGGTCGGCTTCCCGCAATGGTAACACAGCGGGCGTCGATCGGCCGTTCGCCACACGTCGGTTTTTCTCGGCGATGGTTGTTCTGGTCGGACGTACTGCCGTCGATCTTCGCGTCGTTGGGAGTACTGCGGCGCTGGAGCGTTCACGTCGTGGCGGCGCAGTAGCTTGGCGGGGAGCTGGCGGCGGTCGTCGGGCCATGGCGGCGTAGGTCAGCGTCGGTTCCTCGGGGGCTGGCACGTCGACGGGAGTTTCAGGCTGCATGGCCCGCTGTACCTCGTCGCGCACGACTCTCGGCGACTGACAGCGATGCCGGGCGCTCAGCAGCGGGCAGCAGCTTTCTGAGCTCTTCTCGGACGACGTCTCGGATGATCTCGCGTAAGTCCGGTGCTAGTGCTGAGCCCGAGAGCAGCTTGACGACGCTGATGCAGCGACGCCAGGTAGCCGCTGGTAGTGGGAGGCTCGCGCCTGGAGAGCACGCTCGATGTTCGTTGCCTCCGTCACGAATTGCTTCGACGGTCGTCGGCGGGTTGCGAACAAGGCCTCCGAAGATGTTCGTCCTTCACTCCACGCATGAGGAACGTCAGCTTCTTCTCGTCGGCGGCTTGCGGGTCGGCGCGTGCGCTCAGACGTAGTACGTCTTCAACGAAGCTGGTGACGCTTTCGTTGGGGCCTTGAGTCCTCGTCTGGAGAAGGTCCTCGGCCTGCTGCCTCCGATGCTGACTGGCAGAACGTCCGCTTCAGCTCGGTGGTGCAGGTGTCCCACGACGTGAGCGAAGCCTCGTGGTTCTCGAACCAGTGCCTCGCGGTGCCCTCCAGCGAAAAGTAGAGGTTCTGCAGGCGCTGTTCGGCGGTCCATCCGTTGTGGCAGTGCCACGCGCTCGTAGTGTTGGATCCAGTCCTCGACGTCCTCATAGATCTCCCCGTGGAAAGGCGTCGGAGTCCGAGGGGCGACGGGCAGGTAAACGACGGGGGGTGCTGCTGTGGTCTGCGCCGTCGAGGAAGCCATCGTCGTTATCGCTTGCCTTGTCCTCGCCGGGAGTGGTCCGAGTTCAGGAGCTTGCCCTTGAAGACGGCGGCTGGCACGATGCTCCGAGTCTTCAACGGAAGGTCGTCGGGAAATGGGGCTTGCTGAACGAGTTCTTGTAGGGGTACGCTGCACGGGTTTCATACCCCGCACCTCCACCAGAAATGTCACGAATTAAGGCGACAAGTAGGCGAAGAGTAAACTGAAAATAAAGGTTTAATGGGCGAACTTGTGCCAACCAAAAATAAGTAACGAAAGAGCGTCGAGGCAGCAGAAAAGCAGGCGGCGATTCGGCGGCGAAACAAGAGCGCGAGCGAGACTGACTCGACAAGGTCGCGGGTAGCTGCTTATCTACAACGCGTCACTATCTCGAAAGTTCGGCAAAGAAGGCTCGAGCGTCGCGCGCTCGGGGCGAGGATGACCTGGCACTTTCGAGAACAACAAAGCAGGTGGAAAGTTACGTCTGGTGCGAGAATGAACGCGAAGCTTCTAGAAGTCGGTGACCGAGCGTTGCTTTCTCGGCATTGCTGGCGGCAATATGCTATCCGGCTGATGAGGATGGCTTGTATGGGGCGAAGAGTATCTGTTTCTTGGAGGCCAAATCTTCGGTGAGAGACGCGATGGATGAGGTGCACGAGTTGTGTGAGAGTACGTTGCAGGGGGATGATTGTGTGGGCACCCGATCCGTCTTGGTGTATGGTGAGCCCCAGAATTCGGATGTGGGGTACGTTGGGGACGGGTTGACTATTGATGCTGAGCTCCGGATCTGGTATGGAGTTGGCGCGTTGTTTAGGTGTTCGTTTGCATAGTGTAAGTAAGGCGGATTTTCGGGGCACATTCCAGCCCCCGTGCTTTGAGGTATTGCTGTGCTTCTTGGATGGCAGTTTGTAGGGCCTCTTGTTGGTCACCGATGGAGCCCGTAGGTGTCCAGAGTGTTAGAGTCATCCGCATAAATGGCGTGTCGAAGGTTAGGGACCGTTTGTAGTAGAGAAGTTAGGTCCTTCATGCCGATGTAGAAGAGTAGTGGAGATATCACTGATCCTTGTGGGGTTCCTTTAGGTATAGTTTGGAAAAGGTCGGAACGGAGGTGTCCGATACCCACTGTGGCGGTGCGGTTGGTTAAGAAGGAGATAATGCAGTTGTAGAGACGTTGGCCACAGTTAGTGGAGGCGAGACCTTGAAGGATTGCTTGGTGCGTTATGTTGTCAAATGCTCCCTTGATGTCTAGCGTTGGGATTGAGAATTTGAGGTAATTTGTTAGTTTGTCTATGATGTCCTCTTTCAGTTGAAGGAGAACGTCTTGGGTTGAGTGATGTGGACGGAATCTATACATCGTATCTGGGAAGTAACCGTTTTCCTCGATGTGGGGGTGAAAGTCGGTTGTGGACCATATGTTCTAGAAAATTTCCCACACAGGATGTCAAGGAGATGGGTCGTAGATTTTTGGGGTTTAGGGGTTTTCCCTGTTTAGGTATGAGAGTTATATCCGCGTGTTTCCATTGGGGGGGGGGGGGGGGTAGAGAACCAGCTTTCCAGTGGTTGTTGATGTATTGTAGTAGGTTTTCAAGGGCTCTTGGGTCGAGGTTTCGAAGTAGTTTGTTTGGAATTTTGTCTTTTCCCGGGGTGGTGTTTCTTGTGGGGTTGTGCACTGCGGCTTCGATTTCGGCGATGGAGAAAGGTTCATCTAATTCAGGATTCGGGGTACCGGTGTATGGTGGGAGAACTTGCGCTAGGTTTGATGATGTTGCTTCGAGGGGTTGTTTTAGTTCTTGAATGAGGTCTTGCTCAGTGCCTGGGGGGTTGTGTATAAGTCTTCGAAGTTTGTGCCCCGTAGTTGATTTGAATTCTTTTGTTCCCATGAGGGAGTGGAGCAGGTGCCAGGTGCGACGGGTTCCTAGTGTTCCTTGGAGTTTATTGCAGAATTAAGACCAGTTTTTTTAGCCTAATTGGCAGGCGTAGGTTTCTGCGTCGAGCGTTAGTTTGGCGATGGGGATCCACAGCTTACGGTTTGTTTTGCGTGTTTTCCATCGTTTAAGGAGTCCGTTTTGGGCGTCCGAGAGGTGAAGGAGGTGAGCATCAATCGCTGGGTTGTCTTGAGTTAGCGGTAATTCTTCGGTGTGTTTGGCGGCTTCGGTGAGGAGCTAGGTGGTCCATTCTTCTAGATTGTCAATTGGGTCGGTGGGGGAGTTTCCTCGGAATTTTTCCCAGGTGGTTAGTCGGGCTGTGCCAATTCGCTGCTGACTTTTTTGCGGTGGTGGATTTGGAGTTGAATGATGTAGTGGTCGCTACCTAAGGTTTCTTTCAGGCAGGACCACGTGGCGTCTTTGATGTTATAGGTGAACGTGAGATCTGGGGAGGTGTCTTTTGAAACGCTGTTTCCGATGCGGCTGGGGGTATGGGGGGTATTGCAGAGGTGGAGATTATTTTGTTGTACGGCTTCATGCAGTTGAGTGCCTTTTCGGCTGTTTTTCAGATAGCCCCAGGCTGTGTGTGGAGAGTTAAAGCCTACTAGGACAACAGGTGTGTGTCCTTTGGTGCGTTGTCGTACGTGTTTCAGGAGGCGGTCTATTTCAGAGAGGGGTGAGGTCGGTGAGCTGTATATATTTAGAATATTGGGGCTGGTATGGGTCTTCTTGTGGGGCAGCAGTTCGATGAATGTGTAGTCTAATCTGGTGGGAAGGGCATGTGGTTGGGCCGTTTTGGTAGTTTGGACGAGGATGGCCGTACTGGATGAGGGGTGTTTGGTGCATGTTATGTATCCTCGTAATGTAATGTGGTTGGTGTCAGTTTCTTTTAGGGCCATGATGTCAGGTGAGTGCTGCTGTGTAAGCGGAAGGAGTGAGGCTTGTTTTCTTCGGTACGATCTACAGCTCCATTGCCATAGGAGTAGCGAGGGTGGATACGCTGAGTCGTCGTTAGGTGGACTGGAAAGTGTCATCGTCGGATAGGATAGTGTGGGTCGTGTTCTCGGGGTCTTCGGGCGCGTTGCGGTGCTTGGGTCTTTTGTGGGCTTTGCGTTTGGTTTCTTCGATGTCCTCGAAGCGTCGTTCTAGGGCAGCAAAACGGGTGTTGATCTGGTTTGCCTATGCCATGTACAAGGCGTTCTAGGCGTCCTGTGTCCGAGGTAGTCGGAGAGGGGTCATGTTGTTTGTGGCCATTGCGGGATGGGGTGTTTGCGGCGCAGAGGAGCCACGTGATGACGCTAGGAGTTCCATTTGGGTTAGTAGCTGCTCAATGCGCTGTTCTAGGGTTGCGGTGCGCTTTTCTGTAGCTTCCAGTTGTTGGCGTAGGAGCGCGTTTATTCTTCGAGGGTGTGGATGCGGGGGTCGGGAACCGAGGTAGTGGGTGGGGTGGGGTGTGCGTCCAGGGGGGGGGAATTGGTCAAGAGTAGTGAGTGGGGGGGGGCAACAACAGCTGACCAGCTCATCTGGTGTTGGGTTGAGCGTTGAAGGTGTTGCTTCTGTGGTGGTTGAGGCGTTGACTGGGTTTGGGAGTTGGCCGGGTTGTGGAAGGTCTCCTGCTTGGGAAATGCACGTTCCCGGACACGCGAGGATGGGGGCGATGGGCGGAATTTTTTTCGACAATCCTTGCTGGCCGTGGGGTGATCCAGGCCGCAGAGTTGGCACGTGGGTGCACAGTCATGGTCAGGTGTGGGGTTTTCGGTGTGGCACTGGGCACATACAAGCGTATTAGGGGTAGGACAAATGTCCCGTCTGTGTCCAAGGTCACCACACAGAGAGCAGCGTTGAACAGTTTGTCTATACGGGTGGCATCGTTTGAAGAGGCCGTAGGCTTTTATGTAAAACGGCACATGCGGTCCTTAGAAATCTACGACTGCAGAGGTGGAGGCGCCCAGCATTCGTGCATGCAGTATACTGGGTGCGTTGGGTGCGAGAATGTAGGGTAGTTGTTCCGTGGTGGTGCCCTGGTCCAATCCGTGAATCACGCCACGGATCGTACCTGGAAGCGGCTTTAGGTATGGTAGGACTTCGTGCGTTGTTGTGCCCAGTTGCAGCGTGATGATTTCACTGAGTGCCATGCCGCAGTTTTCGTCGGGCGTGCTTGCGACAATGAGATTTTGCGATGCTTGGGGTTGTATTGTCACGTAAGCGTTGAACACGTGGTCGGGGATCTTACTTGCCTGTTGAATGCTTTGGGTCATCTGCCGGTCGTTCCAAGCAGCTAAGCGGAGTCCTGCGCGAGGTCGGTATATGATTTTATAGTCTGTATCAGGGAGTCGAGGCGCCGGTGTGGTTCATGGAGAGGTCGGCTGAGTGCGGGGCGGAGGAAACGGGGGTGTGGTAGCTGCTTGTTTGAAGTTGCGGCGCTCTCGTAGTATTTGCTGCCAGGGGCTGAGGGGGGGGGGGGATTGTGCGTCCGCTGAGCGCGTCAAATTTCATTGGGTTTTCCGTAGTCGTCTGCGTGTCGGCGGGTGCGGCGTGGTTGTGCGCCGGGAGCAGAGCGGCAGCTGAGGCTCGGTTGTGCGTCTGGGGCGCCGGCGAGGAGGCGGCGGCAGCCATCTGGGCGGTGCCGGAGTAGGCCCGGCGGTGGCTGCCGGCTCGGTAGGTTCTTCAAAGGGTGATTTTGGTCGAATACGTGGTCTGAGGTCAACGTGGATGGTATCAACGTGACGGGCGTGGTTGTAGAAAGCCGTTAATAACTATTTAAGGGTGATAAGTGCACTTGCGCAGCCATGAATGGTTGAAAAAGCGGGAGCTCATGCAAGGTGCGTGTGAACTGCGTGGCCCCCTGGGGGACTCGCTCAAATATACAACGAGCGAAACAAAAGTGTCTTCTGTTTGTGTTTACTTCTACTTTTTTTCTGTTTGTTATTTTCGTGACACTAAAGTCTGCATTGCTGTCGTGGGTTATTTCCCGTTTTGTGTTGCGCCACAGTGTGACAATCTTTACTTCCGTAAAAGCCTCCCGTTTGTTTGAGCATTTTTGGGAGAAACTCTGGGAAGCAAAAGGCGCCTTAATTTCGGAAGGCGAGGGGAAAACCTTAATTGTGCGAACTTTGGGCTGCGATACGAGTCACCAAGGAAAAAAAAACGATGTTTTCACGAGCTCAATCTAAGTCACCGTAGCTTATCGGAGCTAGCAACAGGATTTCGTTACTCGAAAGAATGTTCATGTTTGCTCGTGCCACGCCCACGCCACTTCATACCGAAAAACTCGGAAAATGGTGGAATGTCAAAGATGTATTTGAGATATTGAGTACAAGATACTCAGAAATGCAATTAAAATACAGTATCGAATACTCTCGATTAAAAGTTTTTGCAAGATACCAAGATACTTCGAAAAGTATTTGAAATACAGTCTCTTGAGTAGAGTATTTGGCATACGTACAAGTCTGGTCGAAATGCATATCTGAACTGAATTTTGTACTTCGTTTAGACGATTCATTACTCGCTTTCGGCAAATCGGCCGCCTGACTGGAACACCGAGTGTTGGCTGAACTGGTGGTGACGGCTTCCGTTATACTAAGCTGATTGATTAAACCACCGTACTTCAGTGTTGATAAAAAAATTAACTGAAGGATGCGACAGCGCCAAATGTCGTCTATTGCGCAAATGAACTACTTTCCCAGGTTTTATTAGCGCTCCTCTTCGGACGGAGGTCGTAGTGGTACAGAGCCAGCTTGAGTGTGCGATTGCCACTTTTGAAACTATTCCGACTGCAGAGGGTTACTCAACTCTCAGCTCGCTGCTGGAAAGTATTCTAACACAAGAGAGAATGATTCATGTGACACTAGTTCTCTCGGCACACTGCTCGCGCTAAAGCACCTCGACGTGGCTTGCTCCCACTGCTGCCATGAAGCTAATTTTTGTACACGATCTGTGCTCCCATTGTACATTTTTGTACAATGGGAGCACAGATTGCTACCCATTGCACTTGAACTTTCAATCGTGAAGCTGCGAAAAAATAATATCGATTGCTGGCGATCCGTAAAGCAACTTCGCGGCTTCTCGTATCGGTCGTCTGTCCTCTCGCTGTTGACGTACACGAATAGAGAAAAGAAGAGAATTCTTGAATGTTGCCAGTTGAGAGTTGCCTCCTAGAACTTACGCGTCCGGCGTAACTTGAAAATTCAAACACTCCATGGAAAAATGTCATTTACATAAGATATGCTTGCTAGCAGTTGAGAAAAGGTTATTGCTGCCGGTATTCCCATTTTCAGCTAAATTAAAAAAAAAACAACCTCTAACAAATCGTTTATCTTTAAAGATGTAAAGGTTTAGTGGGCACGGTGTCTCGAGTATTTTTCCGCGTATCAGCCTTTGTCTCTGCTTAGTTTAATCTGAAATGGTATTACGATGCCCTTGGACGGCTCTCGCTCGTTAACACGGGGAAAATATTGCCGCGGGCGCAGCTAACCAAATAGGCAGCGCGCCCGTGGCATAACGGTTATCGCACTTATCTTCCACGCAGAAGGCCAGGGTTCGATTCCTGGCCGCGCCTACACATTTTTGTTGACGCTGTAATGTGATGTTCTAGCAAATTCGAGAGCCGCCTTGCTAATTCGAGGTTAGAATGTTCTACGAACCGAACCTTCTACGCCGAATGTTCCGGAAGCCCACGCGTGTACAAAAGGGGCTCCGCCTGGCAAGCCGAGTCAGTTTCGCCTCAGCGTTCGATCCTGCTGCTTCGCCGCCTTCGACGCCCGCGACGCTCTGCTGTTATCTTCTGTTTCCTTCTTTATTTTTGGGCACAAGTTCGCCCCATTAAACGTTTCAGTTTCTTCAGTTATTCATCGCCTCATCACTTGTCATTCGTGACATTTTGGTGGAGGTGCTGGGTACCGCATGCCCCTGCCGCGTACCCCTCCGAGGGCCCGCAGTGCAAGTCCGACGCCAAGCCCAGGAAGAACCAACGAAGGCACTACCGAGATCCGGTTCAGTCGTCGCACCCAAGGCCTACACCCGGAATTCGGACCTCTGCCGCCCAGGACCAAGCAGCCAACGAGGCCGACGATGGCCAACCAGTCGCCGACCCCCGCCGCTCCTGCCGTCGTCTACCTGCCCGCCGCTCCCCGTACGCCGACTCCCTTCCACGGCGAGATCCACGAGGACATCGAAGACTGGCTGCGACACTACGAACGTGTAGCCCGCCACAACGGATGGAACGCCGAGCAACGCCTCCAGAACCTATACTTCTCGCTGGAAGGCACCGCGAGGAACTGGTTCGAAAACCACGAGGCTTCGCTCACTTCGTGGGATATCTGCACCGCCGAGTTGAAGCGAACCTTCTCGAACCAACATCGGCGACAGAAGGCGGAGGACCTGCTCCAGACGCGGACTCAAGCCCCCGACGAAAGCGTGACAAGCTTCGTTGAAGACGTGCTACGACTGTGTGCACGCGCCGACCCGCAAGCCACCGAGGAGAAGAAGTTGCGCTTCCTTATGAGGGGCGTCAAGAGCGAAATTTTCGGGGGCCTTGTCCGCAATCCCCCGACAACCGTCGATGGTTTTGTGGCTGAAGCCACTAACATCGAGCGCGCGCTGTCGGCTCGAGCAAGCCATTACCATCGACTTGCCGGCGTGCCTGCTCCTCCAACCGCCGCATCTTGCCCACTGGACCTGAACACCACTGGTGTCGACGGCCTTCGGGAAATCATTCGCGACGTCGTCCGGGAGGAGCTCCGAAAGCTGCTACCCGCCGCTGACCGACCGGCTTCGCTCTCCATCGCCGAGGTCGTGCGGGAAGAGGTGCAAAGAGCCATTCAACCAGAGGCTCCCATCAGCGTAGCAGTCCCCGAAGAAGCCACGCTGACTTACGCCGCAGTGGCCCGACGGCCACCGCCTCCTCCTCGCGCCTATGTCGCGCCTCCCCGACGTCAGTCTCCTGCGCCGCAGCACGACAGACGCCACGACGACCCGGTCCAGTACGCCTGCCAGGAGCCCCGCGCACCCCGGAAGACCGACGTGTGGCGAACGCCCGACCGACGCCCCCTGTGCTTCCACTGCGGGGAGGCAGACCACACTTACCGCCGATGCCCATACCGACGACTCGGGCTGCGTGGGTTCCACCCGAACGACCCGCGCCCCCGTTATGGTGAGCGCCCTCGGGAGATCGACGAGTACCTGCGACGACCTCAGTCCCCCGAGCCTGCGTACCGCCGTGTGTCCCGGTCGCCGTCGCCACGACGTCCAGCTTCACCGATGCACCGACCCCGACGTGAAAGCCTGTCACCCCTCACTCCTCGCCGGGGAAACTAGGCGCGGCAACCCCTGGAGGTGGAGTTGCCGAAGACGACCGACGCCAAGATCCTCCACGAACGTCGGAGGGCCCCCACTCAAACACCACCAGAGACCGAAACGACGCTCCTGCAACGGTGAAGAATAACCTAAACATCGTTATCGACGGTCACGACGCGTCGGCTCTCGTCGACACCGGAGCAGACTACTCCGTCCTGAGTGGGAGGCTCTCCCAACGCCTTCGGAAAGTGACGACGCCGTGGGATGGCCCACAGATACGGACCGCCGGGGGACATCTCATCACGCCAGTCGGAAGATGCACTGCTCGCGTCGAGATTCACGGCGAGACCTGTCCGGTAAAGTTCGTCGTTCTACGGGACTGTGCGAGGGACGTTATACTTGGAATGGACTTCTTGTGCGAGTACAGCGCCGTCATCGACCTGGAAGCCAACGAGTTGAGGCTGCGGAAACCTGTTGTAATGCCCGAGGATCACACAACTTTGGCAGCCACGTCAGCTACAGTGCGTGTACTCTCCAACCACGTGAACTTGCCACCACGCTCGAGTGTACTTGTGCCTGTCGTGACCGAAAAAGGCATCTGCGGAGAAGCTTTGCTGGAGGGTAGCGTCCAACTGCTCCTAGGAAGAGGGATCGGCGTCGCAAGAGGCATCGCGGAGCTCCAAGACGGACGCACTGTTGCGCTCGTAACGAACTTCCGACAGGAGGCTCAGCACCTTACGAAAGGCACCGCCGTGGGTCACGCCGAGGAACTCCCCGACTCAGCCGCTATCGCCGGAGTATCAGAAGACCTCTCTTCGTGGCCACACGAGACAACGCCGCCTCCGCAGTTCGACATCGATCCAACCCTGCCTACCCCACAACGGCGACAACTCAGTGACCTTCTAGCCAAGTTCAGTGCGTGCTTCTCCACGTCGTCAAAGGTACGCCAAACGACGGTCGGGAAACATCGAATTGTTACTGATGACGACGCACTTCCCGTTCATCGATCGCCGTACCGTGTTTCGGTGAAAAGAGAGAAGTCATCCAGAAGCAAGTTGAAGAAATGCTCGACGACGACATCATCCAGCCCTCAAACAGTCCGTGGGCTTCACCGGTAGTCCTGGTGAAAAAGAAGGACGGGACTCTTCGGTTCTGCGTGGACTATCGTCGACTGAACGCCGTAACAAAAAAGGACGTCTACCCGTTGCCCCGCATCGACGACACTCTGGACCGGCTGCGCCACGCCCGATACTTTTCGTCGATGGACCTGAAGAGCGGGTACTGGCAGATCGAGGTCGACGAACGGGACCGTGAGAAGACTGCCTTCGTCACGCCGGACGGACTGTACGAATTTAAAGTGATGCCGTTTGGACTGTGCACAGCACCGGCGACCTTCCAGCGCGTAATGGATACCGTCCTCTCAGGCTTGAAATGGCAAAGCTGTCTCGTCTACCTCGATGACGTCGTGGTATTCGCAAGCGACTTCGACGAGCACCTGAGACGTCTGCGAGCCGTGCTACAGGCTATCCAGAATGCTGGACTGACACTCAAGCCGTCAAAATGTCAGTTCGCTTACGGCGAGCTTAAATTCTTGGGCCATGTCGTGAGCGCTGAGGGTGTAAGCCCTGACCCGGCAAAGACATCCGCTGTCGCCGCATTTCCGAAGCCATCAGACAAGAAAGCCGTGAGAAGATTTCTTGGACTGTGCGCTTACTACAGGCGTTTCGTTCGCGATTTCGCCAAGATTTCTGCACCGCTCACGCATCTCACGAAGGACGACGTGAACTTCCAGTGGGGGGAGGAGCAAGAACAAGCGTTCAACGAACTGAAGGAAAGACTCCAGTCGCCCCCTATCCTCGGACACTTCGATCCAGCCGCGGAAACGGAAGTTCACACGGACGCCAGCAACGCCGGACTCGGCGCGGTACTCGTCCAAAGACAAGACGGAGCAGAGAGGGTGATCGCTTACGCAAGCCGGGCACTGTCCAAGGCAGAGAAAAATTACTCAACGACCGACAAGGAATGTCTCGCTGTCATCTGGGCGTTAACCAAGTTCCGACCGTACCTGTACGGGATCCCGTTCCGCGTTGTCACGGACCACCACGCTCTCTGTTGGCTCGCCAACCTGAAGGACCCGTCAGGACGCCTCGCTCGCTGGAGTCTCCGACTGCAAGAATTCGACGTAACCATTGTGCATAAGTCTGGCCGCAAGCATAATGACGCCGACTGTTTGTCTAGGGCCCCCGTCGAATCTCCTTCCGACAGCACCGACGACGACGATGACGACCGTTTTCTCGGCGCCGTTACAGATACCGACATGGGAGTGCTTCAACGAGACGACCCGGAACTTCGCGCCGTGATCGACCACCTCGAAGGTCAAGGAAGTTCAGTTCCGCGAGTCTTGGCCCGAGACTTACCAAGCTTCGTTCTGCAGCGAGGCGTGCTCTTCAAGAAGAACTTCGGAACAAGTAACCCTGCCTGGCTGCTGGTTGTTCCGGCCAGCCTGCGCGAAGAAATCTTTCAAGCTTGCCACGACGACCCGACGGCTGGACACCTTGGCTACAGCAGGACGCTCGCCCGGATTCGTGACAAGTACTACTGGCCGAGACTCCCAAAAACCGTCCATCTGTACACACGGTCCTGCCATGAGTGCCAACGACGTAAAAAGCCCCCGACGAAGCCAGCAGGACTTCTGCAGCCGATTCCTACCCCAACTACGCCCTTCCAGCAGGTCGGAATGGATTTACTTGGGCCGTTCCCAACATCGGCGCAAGGAAATCGGTGGATTATCGTCGCGACCGATTATCTTACACGATACGCCGAGACGAAAGCCCTGCCATCGGGAACAGCGGTAGAAGTCGCCAAGTTTTTCGTCGAGTCTATTCTCCTTCGACATGGCGCCCCCGAAGTCTTGATAACCGACCGAGGATCATCGTTCTTGGCCCAGCTCACGCAAGAGATCCTTCGGCTCAGCCACACCAGCCATCGTCGGACCACCGCGTACCATCCGCAGACCAACGGGCTTACGGAGCGGCTCAACAAGACGATCGCCGACATGATCTCCATGTACGTCGACGTAGAGCACAAGACGTGGGACGAGGTATTACCTTACATCACGTTCGCCTACAACACTGCAGCTCAAGAAACCACCGGGTTTACGCCATTCGAGCTGGTGCATGGAAGAAAAGTGACGACCATGCTGGACGCGATGCTGCCTCATGAGCCTGTGGATGACGGATGCGACGATGCCCATGCGGTCAGTCAGAGAGCAGAAGAAGCACGCCAACTAGCCCGCCTTCGAATCCACGATCAACAGCGTGTCGACGCTCGCCGGTACAATCTTCGTCGCCGCGCCGTCCACTTCCAGCCCGGAGACAGAGTGTGGGTGTGGACGCCGATTCGTCGTCGCGGTCTCAGCGAGAAACTGCTGAAGCGCTACTTCGGGCCTTACAAGGTCATCCGACGCCTCGGAGATCTGAACTACGAAGTTCTTCCCGACGGAACACGACCATCAACCAGACGTCAGCCGCGACCCGAGGTGGTGCACGTCGTCCGGCTGAAGCCGTATTACGAACGATAGCACTTTCCACCGTCGTCGACGAGTGAACTGTGAACTGTGAACTGTGAATTGTGGCTCGCGAGTCTGCTGTCCTTTAGTTGTGGATTTGTTTTTTGTTTTTTTTCGTGTTGTGCTGCATCGGGACGATGCACTTTTTTAAAGGGGGAATAATGCCGCGGGCGCAGCTAACCAAATAGGCAGCGCGCCCGTGGCATAACGGTTATCGCACTTATCTTCCACGCAGAAGGCCAGGGTTCGATTCCTGGCCGCGCCTACACATTTTTGTTGACGCTGTAATGTGATGTTCTAGCAAATTCGAGAGCCGCCTTGCTAATTCGAGGTTAGAATGTTCTACGAACCGAACCTTCTACGCCGAATGTTCCGGAAGCCCACGCGTGTACAAAAGGGGCTCCGCCTGGCAAGCCGAGTCAGTTTCGCCTCAGCGTTCGATCCTGCTGCTTCGCCGCCTTCGACGCCCGCGACGCTCTGCTGTTATCTTCTGTTTCCTTTTTATTTTTGGGCACAAGTTCGCCCCATTAAACGTTTCAGTTTCTTCAGTTATTCATTCGCCTCATCACTTGTCATTCGTGACAATATGCACTTTAAGAAACAAGCAAGTTCCTTTTTTGCTAAAAATATGGTCACCGGCAATGTTGCTTGATGGGGTTTGGCAAAGGGTATATGAAATCTATCAGAAGTCTTGCACGTTAAAGTGGAACCATTTTCCCGGCCTGTGGGGGTGACTTTTTATTACTCTCTGCCAGCTTTCCATGCGGGTTTTGACACGTGCATGCGAGAATGGGGTCGCCCATAAAAACAGTGAAATAGTTCACGAATCGCTTTAAAGTGAAGCTAGCTTACCTCTAGGTCTCGAAAGGCTTTCTCGACGTCAAGGTTGAGGTCTTTTGTCTTCTGCTGTGAGAAGAGGAAGATTGCTGATCATCGAGGAGGTTTTATCAAGCTTGATGCCGCGATATTGGGGCACGCATTCTGTCACAATCAAGGTATTCGGCGGAGTGCAAGACTGTGATATCGTGCAATGTAAAAATAAAAATAAACAAACAAAGAAAAGCTTACTTTCCAGAAAGATTTTTAAATCTATCTATTTCATAAAAAAAAGTTTTTGTCCCATTTGCTTAGACACAAGGGGCATTTATATCCTGCCCGCCCAGTGCAAAGTTGAACACAAAAGCGGCAATTCAGACGCTCTCAGCGGAAGCGATTACTTCGAATTGGTTTTACGGCAGCAGCGGTTAGTTCCGCTTTGAGGCGAAATCTGTCGTTATCCAAATGCAACCCCCCCCCCCAAAAAAAAACAAACAAAAACAAAAAAAAACTTACCCCGTCGAGAGAGGGAGTTTGTTGCCGGGCATTACTATAATGTTACCTTTCGCACATTGACGCCCCCCCCCCCCTTCGCTTCCGTCCCTGTGGGGTTCTTGAACCTCCTTTGCGTTTTAGAAATGCAGGAAAAGCAGATTCGTGCTGTACTCATGCAAGTATCAAATGAGTAGCGATGGATTAATTTTTTCTTCAGTAATTTTAAGGCAGCTGTTTAACTTAATTCATCAGTAATCTCGAAAGCTATCTCATTACTTTAAGAGTAGTACAATTTTGAGGAAAAATGACCAGTCTGTGCACAATATCCAAACAAACATAAGTTTTTAATGAGTTAGCTAGCTTTAAATGGAAACAATATACCGTATTGTCCCGACCATAGTCCGCGGACTTCACATGCTTAGAATGTGATACTCTAAGCTGTACCTACTACTTTAAAGGGGTACGGAAACGAAATTTCAAGGCTAATTTTATTGCTTATAATCGGTGACAGGTCAAGAACGATGTGGAAACTCCTCCCACCTCTTTCCACTTTAGTATTGCGAACGCTGGAGGGAAGGCGACCTCCTCTACACCGTTCGCTCCGCTGAAGTGGAAGGGGTGGGAGGAGCTTCCACATCGTTCTTGACCTGTCACCGACTATAGGTATCTACTACGTCGCATCGGCACCCGAGAAACATCAATCTTTACTTTGTAAACGCAAGAAAAGTAATTTTAAAACGAATAAACCGATTTCCCGACCGTAGCTGGTAATTGGGGACCGAAGCTTTATTGGGGGATTGTGACGTGTTGCTCCTCCCGCAGTGGCGCCACGCTTGGCAGTGCACCGTCCTCATATAGAATACCCCAGCCGTGAACGCAATGACGCAATCGCGCTTGTTCACGCGGCGCGCGATTGGTTAGGTACCGCCGAGTTATTTCTGTGTTTATTCATCAGGTTTGCGTGCATGATGTCGCGCTATTACGCGGCAGAAGGCTGCGGCAACAGCGTGCTGAACAGCGAGACGTCGACTCAGGGGTCTTCCGAACGATGAGAAATTCCGAATCGTGTGGATCCGTCTCGCGCTTCCGTCGTCTCTAGGGCGCCGGTGAAAACCGATCGCCTGTACGGTGACCATTTTCGCGATGAGTTCTATGAAAGGCGACCCACTGTTTTCAGGAGTTTCGGTCTTCCTACCAAGAACATTCGGCTGGTACCAAGGGTTGTGCCGACTATTTGTTTCCAAGAAAAGAAAAGCACAAAAGCGTAGTGAACCGCACTAAAAGCGAAGCATACTAATAAGTGAGCGCACTGCAGAAAAAAAAACATCTAATAGCGCATATTCCAAAGTTTGCCTAGCATTAATAAATGCGAGGCATTTCTTGGCGACCCCAACCCCTTTGAGATTTCGTCGGGCGGACGGTCAGCTCTTCCGATGGCTCGTATGGTTCTAGCCCGAATCGCCTGTCCGTCACCATGTGCGAAAGTGGCTACTCGTCCTCACTGACATTCCCCGAGTCCCCTCGGTATTCGAAATCCTCGTCCTCTCAAGTTCATATATTATGGCAGAACGCACTGTCATCGTGCAGCTGTGTCGCCCTCCGCCACTCCGAAACGCAGGATTGTAACACACGAGAGACACAGCGTGTTGGCACTCATAACCACACCAGCATTTGGCTATGATGAGGAACCTGACGTCACGATTGCGACGGAGTTACTATGACGCATCGCACGCCTCGATGGCGAATTTCGAAGCGGTCGCTAGACTCGGACACATGAGACGAAAAAATATAGCAATCCATTCAAAACACGAACGTGCGATTGTCATTTACGAAGATCGAAGGTCCTATTTGACCCATTTTGGAAAAGTTTTCCCATATTTTGATTTTCGTTAGTGTACACCTGTAAGGTGCCGACTAAACAAATACCTTATTTTATTTAAAGATCGTTTTATAAAATAGCGGTTATCTCCCAGTGTGGCAATAAAAATTGAGCAATCACGCTGTCATCCTGGGCCTTCGACGTCCGAACAACAACTTATCCAGTCGCCGTAAAAGAGAAACGAGAAAGAGTATGCTTTGAGGAACCATTTGGTTAGCACCGCCGAACTGGTTTCGTGAAGGGAACTAGCCCTCTTTGCTTTCTCTTTGCATTCTGCAAAAGACACGAAAAAAAAAAATCATGAGCCATTCCACTTTGTGAAGGTGGATGACCAGCGAAGCTTTTTAGAACGTGACACAGACGTGACACAGCATTTTTAACAAAGATACGTACACATTTATTGTCTTGATCCGTGGTTATCGTTTACGAAAGCTACGCACCCACATGTCGAGGAATATCGCCGCCCCGAGGAGCCGGAGGAAACTAGACACGCGTGACGGTACCGCCCCCAGGCGGTCCCGTCGCCTGGGGGCAAGGAAAGGAAAGGAAACTAGGCAGGCAGGCGTTTGGAACGTCGACAAAGAGAGGGCGGTGCGAGCCCTCTCAGAGTTGGAGGAAACTAGACACGCGTGACGGGATCGCCAGCCGGCGGAAGGAAAGGAAACTAGGCAAGCAAAGCGCTTCTAACGACGACAAAGAGAGGGCGGTGGGAGCCCACTCTGAGTTTTTGTTAACGCACATGAAAAATCCACGGAACCCAAGCCATAAACAGCTTCGCCGTAAAACACCACCGGCTACCTTCACACCTTCTCTCAACACCCTAACCTCCTGTCCTGGTGCTCCTCGAAAGGAAAGAACGAAACTGGAAACGGTCTTGGGCTCGGGCGAGAATGAGGAGTATTGAAGGAGGATGCGCCGAGGGACTTAAGCGCGATCCAAATTAACGCGTTTTAGTGCGCTTCCCGAAAATTGCGTATTTCGTAATGTTTTTGCTGTTTCCGGTGCGCTTTCTGAGTCGCAAGCATGCGCGTTGGTTAGGACGGTGCGCTTTCGGGCGAGCGGAGAGCATCTGCTCCAGAAGGCGAAGTAACGTGGAGCCGGAACTGTGGTGCCCTCCACCGATTGGCCGGGAGAGGACATGGGAGAGGAGCGCCCTACTACGTCACAGCGCGTTTTTGTACGCGTTCAGAAAGAAGTTGAAATCATCCAACTTTCTTATGCGCGCCCGGAAGGCGCAAGGAAGCAGCGTGACCTCACGAAATACGCAATTTCCGGGAGGTGCACGATCTACGCGCGCAAAAACACGTGGGTTTGGATCACGCTTTAGACAGTAGAGTGCGACGTTTGGTGCGGAGGGGGACACGACGTACTAACGTTTCGTTTTTCGCAAAAGAAAATGAAAAAAAAGGAGTATTTCGCAGAGTGGCGACAGGGTGCGCTCGCCTCCTAATGGCACTTTTTATGTTTAGTAATTTCTTCTTTTTCACTGTGGCGCCCGGATCAGGCGCGGATGTCGCAGGCTGCTTTCTCCCTAGAAAGGAGGCTATGACACTGGACATTAGTCAGCATGAGTATTTGCGACTGTCAGTGTGTTGCTATCGCCCCAAGCGCCCCCCTCCCCCCCCCCCCCCCAGGTGACACACAAAATAGCTGCACGATCTGCCCCGAAACCGGCAATGTGGATCAAGCTCGATCTTGAGGACACCAAGACCGATGGCTTGCGGTTGTAAAATTGTTACCACGGGTAAATAGGTTGCTGTGGAGTTTTTCAGACCTTCCGGTCGAGGTGACTATGAAACAAAAAAAAAATGCACACGCTTATTTTCTATGGTGTTGAAACCACTCTAATCATTAAAAAAAAACCATAGGAAAGTATTAAAAAGTATATTCGTATCGTTTTATTAGTCAGCCCGGAGTGTTATTTGATGGAAAATCACCAACTTATTATTTCAACAGGAGTAAGATCTGGATGAAGTAAACAACTATACTTCGTTTTGATGTGGTGAATTATGACATAAATAAATTGTGCCGTAAGTGACTAATTTTGCCAAACAAGAACTTCGGCCTTAAACAATACGGCATTAAACGTTTGGCGATGCGATGCGTACTTTTAGCACGAATGGTCTCGCCCGCGTTTCGAAGAACTACCTGTTTATCATGCTTACAACCCGTCCATGTTTAATAAGTCGAAAGTATCAGACTGTACTTATGCCACCTAAGAGTAGGTTAGTCAATTGATACTTTCTTTCCAACAAGTGTCCGAGCATCGTCACAATATTAGCAAGCGTTGAAATGCATATTACACTTATTGTGTGCTAAAATGTTTTGGCTATAATGCGACAAAGTGATTATATTTTCAGAACGGCATAGGGCTATTAATTAAATGTAAGACTTTAAAAGTAAGATTAATTGAATAAATACGCAAGATAGCTGTTTTAAATTTAAGCTCTAATAACCAGGGTAAAAAAGCGGTAAAATGTTTTAGCTTAAAATGGGGGTAAATACATATTCTAGCTGCTTTACACAAAAAACGCACATATTAGGACAGTTATTGTGACGTGGCAAAGGCCTTTTGATGTCCTCTCGAAGCAGGGCTGCTGCCGGACTTCTCATTCATTCCGTCTTATGTAAGGAGAACCGCCCCTCGCTACCGACGTGTAATCTGTACGGAGCACACTGCGTGAACGTTCCGGAAAGGCGGACCGACGTCCTTGATGAGGGAGTGAAGAAATGATGCATGTGGCGACTGACAGCCACGCTGTACTCTTGATGGAATGATTGAGTAGCCAGCGCGGCTATATTCTTTGGGGAGAACGTTCAAATGCTTTTGCCATGTCATAATACCTTACTAAATTTGTGGGCCCATTATACAAAAAAGTAACGGTTCTTGATGTATTGAATGATATTTTAACCCTCGCTTCTTTTACACAATTTATTGAAACTTGGAAAAGAAAATCTTCATTAGACTTCGATGGCATCACAGCATGCGCTTACAGATCTATGTACACACGCCTAAAAAGAGCAGGCTTAAAAAAAATAAAAAAATATAAATATACAGATCTATATTCAAACTTTTTATGCTGTTGTTTTAACTTATTTTGTTGTATGTATTTTTAATGGTGATGACGAAGTCACGAATATATCAGTGTACTCACAGGGTAGAGACCATATGCGGCAGTCACGAATTTATTCAGGCAGTTCAATCCCAAAGTCATCCTCAAGTCCTGATTCATTGAGCCCTTGAAAAGAGACCTCAAGTTAACGATATATATATTTTCAGCAGGTCTCTATTATATATGCTTCGCACGTAGGAACATAATCGCCATTAACGTTTTACTCATAGTAGAAGCCGTAGACTTACTGTCAGCTTATTGCGGGGATAGCTCATAGTTATCCATTCTATGCTAAAACACGAGCCTGTATTAATCCTGATTTTAGCTGTTCTCTGTAAAATATGCTTAAAACAATGCATTACCTCTACAGGTGGTTTAGCGTGTTGGTTTCTGATTTACGATAACGAAAGAGGGACATTGAAGACAAACATACAACACAGGCTTTCGACTTCCAACAAAACGTTTTGTTGAACGTCGAAAACTTGTGGTGTAAGTTTGTCATCAATGCTCCTCTTTCGTTATCGCAAAAGCATCTCCGCTACATGCCAGGGTTTATCGAGAATGACTGACATGTATATGGTGTGCCATACGGACCTTCGGCTCTAAAACGAGTCGGAAAAATCGGGGTTTCAGAAAAGACGAATGCAGACGTAGAAATCGAACACTTAAAGCAAAAAGTGCACGATCTTGAATGGAGAAATTGCAGGCAAAACCTTGAATTGCATGGGATTCCTGCAAGCGTAATGAAGACCTTTTGTCTAAAATAAATGAAGTGGCAAAGAACCTGGATGTGCCTGATCTGACGTCGGATCAAATTATCGCAGCACACAGACTTCCCTCACGTGCAGACAAGGTCCCAGGAGTCATTGTTCGCTTTGTCAGTCAGGCGACACGGGATATGTGGCTGGCTAGACAGGCGGTTACGCATAAAGAATGCCCGGGATAAGACTCATATCTTGGAAAACCTAACGCAGTACGATAAGGCACTACTGTGGGAGGCAAAAGAATGGGCAAAAACAAGCAGGTTCCAGTACGCTTGGTATAAAAACGGCAAGATTCTTGTCAGGGAGAAGGACGGAACTCAAGCACATCTAATAAAGACTAAGGATGACTTGCGAAAATTGGTGTAGTTTTGCTTTGGGTATTGCAGTTTTTTTAACTTCTCTCGCAATGACGCACATGTCTTACTTATTGCCAGATGAGGTTGTTAGACTTTTTAAAGACCAACCAAATGCGCCTTTTTCGTTATTTCATTTAAATGTTCAATCAGTGCGAAATAAGTTTGACGAGTTTAGCATCTTTCTGGACAGTTTTACATTTTCCTTTGATATAATAATGCTGACTGAAACATGGTATAACCAGAGTGATGAAGTGGATGAACGAAAGAAGTATGCAGTATCCAATTTAACTCGTAGCAACAAAGTAGGAGGAGGAGTTTGTGTGTACGTTAAAAAAGGACTTGAATATAGTATCGTTAGTGATTTCACAGTGACGACAAATGACTATGCGATTTGAACTTTACAACATGCTAAACTTGTATTCTCTGTTGTCTATCGACCGCCAAGTGGGAATGTTGCGACCTTACTTGAATTCCTTGAAGATTTGTTAAAGTTTGTTGGTGAAAATAAATTGGGTCTTTATCTTGGCGGTGATTTTAATGTAGACATGCTTACCTCCTCTAAACATCAGCTTGATTTACTGTCATTGTATAAGTAATATGGATTGTCTAATGTTATTTCACAGCCTACTCGTATAGCGCCTCTGCATGACACGTTGCTTGATTTATTTTTAACGAATGTTCCCACCATAGAGATGTTTGCTGGCGTGATCGGGGTAACTATTAGTGATCACCTGCCAATCTTTATGTTTAGTGATGTAAATTTCAACAGCAAAAAGCTAGTGCTGCTCAACCTTTTTTTTAGAAACATTAGCAGAAAAAACTTGCAACATTTTGAACAACAGATTTTTTCTGCGAACTGGAGTGCGATGTGGTCTAGCGTATCAGCTGACGAAGCATTTGATTACTTTCTTGATAAGTTTATCATGATATACGACCGTTGCTTCCTTTACCAATAACAATATATTTTCCGCAAGTCACGTAAACCATGTGTTACGTCAGAAACAAGAAAAACGTTAAATAAGAAAAATTCTCTTTACAATTAATTCGTACGTAGCAGAGACGTTAACATATTGGCTAAATTTAAAGAACAAAGAATGCAGTGTACAAGGGCCTTAAGGAAGACAAAACGTTCTTCTTTTAGCAATTTATTTTAAGGTGTAAACAGACCCGATGGTATATAGAGACAATTGAACTGTCTGCTAAAGAATAGGCCGCACAAGGAGATAATTACGAAAATCAAAATTGAAGGCACCGATATAGATGGGGAAGCTTTAGTTGAGAAATCTAATGAACATTTTGTTAAGTCCGCTCAAAGTGTGTGCTCTACGAGTGCCGCCAGATACATGCTTAGTGTTTCTGATAGCTTATTTCTTATCCCAACCGACGAATAGGAAGTATTCTCAGCGTTTGAAAACTTTAAAACAATAGTAAAAGCTTCGATATATACGACTTCCAAATAAAACCAATTAAACATATATTGCGGCCGATTTGACCAGATTTGACTCACATATTCAATTTAGCACTTAATTGTGGAACCTTTTCCAAAAACAAAATGCAGATAGCAAAGTTGACGGTAATATATAGAACCGGTGATGAGAATGACTTAGAAAATTATCGACCTATTTCGGTTTTACCCATATTTTGAATTTCCAAGGGATTAGAGAAAATCATACATGAAAGGCTTAATAATTTTTGTGAGAAGTTTTGGATCATTGCGCCTTGTCAATATAAATTTATGAAAGGTCGCTCGATTGAGCTTGCACTTTTAAAACATAAATAACTACTTTTATGCAACATCGAAGCAAAGCTGATAACTCTCGGCATATTCATTGGTTTGACGAAAGCCTTCGACCGCATAAATCATAAAACGTTACTTACGAAGCTGCACCTTTATGGTTTTCGTGGATCGCTTTACAGATGATTAGAAGTTATCTTCAAAACCACCAACAGTGTGTTGAAACAAATAAAAAACAATCGAATTTCAGGCCACTAACCGCCGGTGTACCACAGGGCAGTATTTTCGGGCCACCCCTCTTCAACGTGTCTATTAATGATCTAGTAAATATTGACAATAATGTGAACTGCATTATTTACGCGGACTACACGAGCATATTTTTTTCCGGTGTTAAGAGAGATAAAATTATAAGTAATGCAAACCATTATCCTAATCAATTAAATGCTTGGGCATCATCAAATTCCCTGCAAATAAATGTAAGTAAAACAAAGGCCGTGGTATTTAGATCTCAAAATACAAATTGCAGTCCTAGATCTGTACTTTTGCTTGGTACAGGCAATATTGATATTGTTGAGAGCGTGAAAGTCCGGGAGTAATCTTTAATCAGTACATGACTTGGAACGATATGGTGCAATACACATGTAAAAAGCTATCGAAGGCTGTGGGTATAATATACAGATATCGCCACATGATCCCTAGTTCAACCATGATACTCGTTTACAACTTTTTTTTACGTTCATTATAACTATTGCCTTTTGGTATGGGGAAATACGACTTTAACTAATATCAATCAAATGCATATTCTTCAGAAGAGAGTGATTCGTATGATATGCCATACTAGCTATGACAGCCATACGAAACCATTGTTTCAGAAATTTAATATTGTGCAAATTACCAGTCACTTTGTTACAAATTAGCCCTTGCATATAAAAAGTCGTTTTGTAACAACAGTTTATTTTTATTGATCTCAAATCTTCAGTTCAAAGAAATGATCTACAACACTCGTTCTGAAAATGCGTGGGCAATACCGCATTCCAGGACTAATTACGGTAATCTGAAATATACACTACCGCGCTTTTAAAATTGTTGCTGGGAATTGAATATAAATATTTTGAGTGGAACTCGGAAGGATGTACGTTCTGTTGTTGTTAATGATTTTCTTAAATACGTTCCTGAATAGTTAAAGCCTAAATCGATTGTACGATTTAGCTCACTTATTTTTTTTCTTTTTGGTGTAGAGACAGTGCATTTGTATGTAAGTGTGTAAGTGTATTTTTGTTCCTCTGCTGCTGTAGGGGGGGGGGGGGGAGGGGGGCAGAGGCTAGTCAAGAAACACTGTGTTGCTTTTTTCTCTGCCTCCCCTCTTCAAACGGAGAGAAATAAAGACTTTCGACTTTGTCTTTAACTTTAACTTTAACTTTAACCGATATTCACTGAGCAGGGGAGATTTTTCGTGTGACATGTCAAAACGTTGTTCTCTTCCTGTAAAAAAAAAAGAAAAAAAAACAACAACAAAACCTTAGAGCAAAAGGTTTGCGAAAGTCAAGGTTGGGCGAGTTCGGAGACGACCGAGTTAGCGACGCTATTTACTCGTGGCGCCATCTCCCCGTAGGCGGAGTGAGCAGACAACCGATTGCGCCGTCTACTAGCTGCGCCGATTGGGAGATGGCACCACAAGTAAATAGCGTCGCTAACTCGATTGTCCGCGAACGCGGCCAACCTTGACTTTAACAAGATATCTACTCTCCGTTTTTACAGAAGAGCTATACGCCTTGACATTTCACAAGGTACGAGCTGACCTGCTCAGGGCAAATTCTCTGAAAGTTCGAGATTTCTTTTTGCGGGCGCCAATTTTCCGGCTCGTTTCACAGCGAAAGGGTCGCTTGGGACTACCTATATATGTGCTGACAAATTAAGAAACGCAAGGCCGGGCGGGTTCCCAGCATCTTATTATCACCTCACATCCAACGGGATTTGGCATCCGCCGTGTGACAAAGACGAAGAACAAATCACGAAGCCAGACGCGCGAAGATAGCAAGCCATGCCATGGATTTCTTCAGTTGATAGTCACTATAGCTCCTGTATCTTGTAACCTCTGCCATATGACATTTTGTTACACTTTGGTTTGACGGAACGTGCAAGACACGTGTCAAGTTTAATAACAATGCAACGGCTGTGAAGGACACCTATTACCCTCTGGCGTTATTTAGTACTATCGAACGCAGAACGTACATTGATGCCTTTTCGACAACCACATACCATTAAGGAGGGCCTTCATGAAGTTTATGTTATAGGTGACAAAATCAATGATATCACAAAAAATTGGCTTCCCAAGACAAGCCTACGTCCCCGTAGTCTTGGCACGCCCAAAAAGGTTTCTCTCAAAATGCCCAATGATTTGCACATGTGACATGATTTCCACATGTGCATTGATGACCAAACCAATCTTACGGTGACTCTGATTATCAATTCCCGTGGGAGAGCGTTGGGTATACTATCAGGAATTCAAGACGGAGAAACGAAGGTAATGGTGGAAGCACGCGAATTGAACGCCGTCAAAGAGGGTGAAGGCGAAGTGATCATCAGAAAGGGTGATGATTAGCGTTTTTTGGAATGCGATGGTGTGCTCCTGACAGAGTAGGTTCGCAATGGCCAAACAACAACAAAAAAATATTACCACGACCTCCTGGCTAGGTTACAGGAGGCTATCAAGCATCGTGAAAGCACACAAAGGGAGTGCGTTTGCATCGGTGACCCGTGCAGCTGCTTTAGCCTTTGAAATGTTGCCTCCGCCCCCGTATTCACCCGCCCTGGCGCCCAGTGTCTTCTGCCTTCTTTCTTTTATAAAGAACCCATCGCGTGGCAAGAGCGTTTTAGGATGATGACGAGGTGATTGTCGGTTTGGAACACTTTCTCGAAGCCAAAATAAGAGCTCTTACAACGAGGTAGCCGCCATTTTATCAATCGATTGGAGAAGTGTGTCGCTTGACGTGATACATATGTGGAGATGGACTAACCTCTTTAGCGACGCTCGAGATCGCAGCTATTGTTTATGGTAAAAACGCGAGCTTTGTGCAAACCCCGCGTACTTCGCACTAAGGCATTGCGGGCAGAGTGTCGAACCGGAACCGAACCGAACCGAAAACCGGAACAGAACCGTTATTTTTAGCCGAACCGGAACTGAACCGAACCGAAATCTTCGCCGCCATCTTGGAACTGAACCGGAACTGAACCGGAAAAAAATATAACGGTAACCGGTTCAAAACGGTTCACGGTAATTTTTTTTTATTACAAAATGAATGTTTCAGAAGTAAAAATTTACAGCTGGCATTTCCATGTAGTGATCAAATTGTCATAACTCGAATTGCAATGTATAAGAAATTGTGGGTTTTCGTGGCGCTTTTGTATTGGCACTACGATTAATCGTGTGTCACGTGGTCACGTGACGTCATGGTTTCAAGACATGCTGTCAAATAACGTCACGTCACGTGACCCCGTCGCGTAGTCGCATTACTCACCGCGTCAAGTCGACTTAAATTCAGAACGTCAATTTCCCCCTCTCTTCTCCAACGTTTCGTTTGCTTCTTCCTCCCGGCCTTCTTTTCCCTCGTCCTACCTTCTTGAGTGGCAAAGGAATATAGATGTAGTAGCGTTGTTGACACCGTGACGTCACATGCCATCACTGAAGCCCATTTATACAGAAAAGTAGCGACATCCTTTGAAAAATGCCAAATGCTATCTTGGGCCAAACCAGGCGGCGCTACCGCCGACGCGAGGGTGTAAAAAAGCAAAACATAAATATAAAAGGTGTGAGCGTCAGAGGAGGAGGGAGAAGGAATGCCTATGCTGTTGGAGTGCAGTGCATACTATGAGCTCATGTCGCCAATCAAATAACACCGACTGTGCAACGTCACCCATCGCCCATCCTTCGAGGCTTGTAGACAGCAACAGGCGCTACAGTCGACGCGGGGGTGTAAAAAAGCAAAACATAAAGATAAAAGGTGTGCGCGTCAAAGGAGCAGGGAGAAGATGTACGCTACATTTTTTATTCAGGGGCATTAGCCATCACGACTTTTCACCGCGAGTCGTGCGACACCGTGATGTACTCGGTTGTCATGAACCTAAGCTGAGTGCTCGGGCTCTCGAAAATCAGCATCGCCAAACATTCGTGTTGGCTCGTGTTCAATCAAAGATGAGAATAGCCGAACTCTAATGAAGCCTAAATCTCAACCCATGCTTTATTCTTTGCCAACCCCAGCGCATGACTATGATGAACACTGGCGGTATGCAATTAGCGTCAGATTACACTGCCGCTTGTTCTAATAGCGAGTTGAGGAGTGGAAAGCTGTTTCTTTTCTTTATTTTTTCTGCGTCTGCCATTGAGCAGAAAGGAAAACTAATGGGTGTTTTTGCAAGCTATCAACGTCAGGGATTACCTCTTGGTGGTTTTTACTGAAAGTGCAAAAACTGTTGCATGAACTATTTTACATGTACACATCATTGAGGCACTCAAACATGTTTTCGTTGTTGCTGAACTGTCTGAGAAAGTTGTCCACGAGACTAGAAGCATTGAAAAGACTAAATATAACTTATTAATCTGACGATAAATAGAACTACAAGTGTGTATGGCAGGGATACCTAAAAATAAATATTCTCGTGGCCTTTGAGGGACAGCCGAAAATCGGCAGCCGCTCAAATTGTCGCAGTTTTGTTTGAACCTCACAGTTTTTGGATGCAAAATAAAAGAACCGGAAAATTACTGCTAACAAATGACAGAAATATAATTGTCGAATTGGCACCCCCTAACAAAGGAGGGAGTCCCTCAGAAATAAAAAGTATTCTCCAAAAAAAAAATCGTCCAATGAAAAAAAAAAAAAAAGGGGGGGGAGGATTTAAAAACCTATTGTGTTGTAAAGGTTCCTCTGCTCCACATCTTCGGTACGGAGCAGACAGTGTGATCCTGCAAAACTACTTCGTTTGCGAAATCACTCCTGCCAAAAAGCGCGTTTTCGGGGTGCCAGACGCTGGCGCCGTTCCTCACGACGCTGCACCAAGCAAGAATAATTATTGTTTCTAAATACATGGGTTGCACTGAGCGCGAACCTTCTGCAGTGTGCATTTTTAACCCTAAATTTCACTTTCTAAAAAAAAAAAAATCTCTGACCACTTGCATATAGTACGATGATGTCACGTGCACGCCATGTTAAACAGTTCAGTTTTCTGTTGAAATGTGATGTTCTCAACACAATACTTCGTTTCACTTTAAGTGAAAGCGTATCAGAAAATAAAAAAGCGATCTCCGTCATAAGGCGAAGGGAGTCAGGGACTCGTGTTCTGTGTGGATGGAAATCAACGAATGGGTACTTTTAACGGGGGCACGAGTTGTAACTCGTAAACCATTGGACTACCCCACCGGCAAATGTTTAGACGAAAATGTGCAGGAGGTAGTATTGTTTAGAAACTTAGTCGCTTCATTATCGCGTCATTTGAACGGTCGAAAATTACATTTGTAAGGAACACACGACCTCTGATATACTTCTTGAACAATCGACTTATTTGTTCATGCAGCCTGTTTAAGAATGGAAGCCATCAATCAGATCAGCCTATAATACAGAGAGTTTCCAACTGCTTGATTGGGGTCACGTGATTTATGGGCTGCGTTTACAATTAGCCCCGAGCGAAATCGATTGGAGCGCTGCGATCGCTCGATTGTGACGTAGTGACAAGTAGTATCACGTGATGAGGCCAGATATTTTCTTCGCTTTGCTTTGCTTTGATGGTGCGCTTTAGCGCGCAGGAGCAAAAACTGTACGCTAAGTTAATTTTGTTTTTGCAATGACACAAAACGCGCGAAGGACGAAACCTAAAAACAAGTCCAATAGGCCAAACCAAAAGATCGGAAGTTCTGTGTAAGTTACGACGGAACCCTACAATAGCTTCAGGGATGCCAACACCGCTCAGATACTTCGTTGTGGAGATCAACCAGCATTTGCTGTTACGTGCTCTTCAAGCGCTTTCCGACTTCAAGTGGCAAACGAAAGGAAACACTCACTCGAAACATCAATTCTCGGTGAAGTCGGTAGGAAAGCCTAGCAAGCTGGGTCAGAAGGCCTGCCAAGGTGCTCGTCACTCACTGCCTACGAACAGCGGCCTTGTGCAATAAACATGTTCACGCGGCCCTGTTTTTTTTAAAGTGGTAAATGTGCGAACTTTAAGCAAACCCCTCGTACTTCGTACTAAGGCACTGCGGGTCGCCGTATTAATATTGTTTGAACTTTGACCTAGACCTTAAGCATAGAAGGTGAGTATTATGTCTTCGTCGTCCCCTTGCTATTTTTCGGAGTGTTATTGGACGCTCTCGTCGCAGTGACATACTCGTAAATTCTATTTCCTCGCTTTTGTTGACGTAATGATTAAATAAGCACACTCTGAATATACCCTCGCATCATGTGGTACGTGCTCTTCATTTTAGAGCGCAGCTCTTAGGTGCCCGTTTCCAGCTTGAGCGGCGTCGCCGTCGCCGTCGCCGTCGGCGCAACCGCGCGGTGCATGATGGGTACATTTCCCCGCTATATTTAACGGAAAATTTTCCCCGCTACATCTTGCGGAAAACTTTCCCCGCTTAATCTAGCGGGAAATTTTCCCGCCAAATCTAGCGGAAAAATTTCCCCACTAAATTTAGCGGAAAAATTTCCCCCGCTAAATCTAGAGGAAAATTTTCCCCTCTAAATCTAGTGGAATATTTTCCTCGCTAAATCTAGCGGGAAATTTTCCCCGCTAAATCAACCGGAAAATTTTCCCCGCTAAATCTAGCGGAAAATTTTCCCTGCTAAATTTAGTGGAAAATTTTCCCCGCTAAATTTAGCGGGAAAATTCCCCCCCTCCTCGAGGTCACGTGACCCCCAGCCGTGCCTTCCCCTCCTCCTCAAGAGCTGCGCTCTAATAGACCATTTGCTGTATTACCCAAGCATCAAGGAGAATGCAGGGATTGGTGTTCCACGCGCCACATGCGCACGCCTTCTCCGTATAAAAGATTCGAAGTATAAAACCAAAATAAAGCGTTGACGAACGCGCGTGCAAGATGCCATTTGTTTTACGTATTTGCTTTACGAAAGTTGCTACTGCTGACGCCAGCACGTGCGGCGCGTGGAACACCAATCCTGCATTCTCCTTGATGCTTGGGTAATATTGCAATAGGTCTATTCGGCGTTACAGGGAGTTGTGAAACGGCTTTCATTTTTTCGTTTGTGTTTCTAAAAGTGCGCAAGCAAACTGCGAAAAACATCGGCGATTGGAATGCCAAGTTTAATGCCTGCTCGCCAATCCTCGCGATTGGTTTATATTTTTTCTGTTTGGAACAGAACAGAAAAAAATAAAAGAAAAATAAAACTTTCACCGAGAACCATGCTGTCCAGAATGTACCTCTTTGTTCATTTGACAAGCCTCCAAAGCCGCGACGACGAGCGATTTGTTCGTTTTCAGTATGACAACAGAAAACTGGGTCAGCTGGGTCACTACAAGTACAACAAAACAAAAGGTGAAAGGCAAACCTAAACTCTCGTTCAAATTAACGAATCAAACAAATTGTGAACGATATGCCAATCTCTACATGCTACCAACGAAGCTCAGAAGCGGTCACGTGATCCTTGCCACTACGTCATGACTCCATCTTTCGGGTCTAATATACGATCTGCCATGAGATGACGAACGTGTTAGTTGTCGGCAAGCGCCTTCACCACCCCCGTCTGTTTTCTCCTTGTCACGCGAAATCGCAGCACATGCGCGTTTCGGACCAATCTCTGCCGGAAGAGACCGCCATTAAATTTGCAACGCTCCTCAAAGTTTGAGATGGACACTCTCTGCAATCTAGGCTCTCTATGCTGCTGTTGTCGCAGCTTTTAATTAGCATAATAATGAAACGAGCCGCCGTCTCGCTTGACTGCTATCTGAGCTTCATGCGAGACAGGTGCGATCATCTAGAGAGGCTGTCGAGAAGCTCGTGTGGGCAGTACATTCGGCGTCGTCTCCAGAGATACGCACCCCCACTTTCCCCTAACAACATTTAGGCTAGTATAGGAGAAACCGGGCCACCGCCAAGTTCCGAGATACGTACACTGAGAAAATTAAATGTATCTACAGTGGGGTACTGTGTTAAGTCATTGGAACGCTTGTTGCTATATTCTGTTTTTTCATACGTTGGCAAAAGGGTGAAGGCCACGGTCCCAGAGAGCCAATCAGAGTCTAGGCGCAAGGCACATGATAACGCGTCATCAAAATGTGATCGGTCTGAGAGCTGTCACGTGCTTTGCTCCGTCGCTCTGGTTGGCTCGAAGAAGACCGCAGAGTTCCCTTTTTGTCAAGTTAGGCCGACACAAAGTACAAAAAGAAACGGCACGGGGCTTGGAATAAAGAGAATATATTGCTCTGTTCCGTTTCACCTGATGACGAAGCGCAGCAGACTCTGCCAGCCATCGGAGTTGCATGGAAATCGAAGCCAATTTGCTGCTGTGTGGGTGTCACGTGACATTCGAGAGGGGCGCACCTTCGCGCGTACTCGAGTGATACACTCACAGTATTTGATTGGCTGCAGGATGAATCGTAGCATCCAGTGCGGTCCGTCGCAAGATAAAACGGACTATATCTGTTTCATCTACGCAACGTGATTGCATAGAGGGGGAACATGTATCAAGAAACCACGTTTTCATTCGATTTGAAGCGACAGGCTACTTCTGGTTCCTCTAGGTACTAAAGTAAGTGCATTGAATTTCATAAATGATGTTTCTCAGCGTTGGGTAAAGCACATCTAAAAGTACTTGAACGAAGGTACAAAGTAAATGAGAGGTTATGTACTTTAAGTAAAGTAGTAAGTATACCGAACGCGATGTAGATGAAGTAAAGTACTATCAATACAATGCATTTTTAAAAGTAAAGCACAAGTGATTTTGAACAGGCTCTTTCATGATGTCGTTTTCTTTCCCCTATACAGTGCTTCTCTTTTTCGTCTGGCATGAATCGCCCCAGGGCTAATCAGGGGTGCATCATTTATTTTCAAAAATCGCGGCGAATATTGTACAAAGTCAAGTGGCTTCAGAGTTGACAAAGCATCGGTTTGCGATATAAATTTAACAAGATGAAATTTGGGGATGTACTTTGAAGTCGGGAGTTGTACGTTCCTCAGAAAGTACCAGAAAAAGATGCCTTAAGTAACGTACAGGAACATACTCAAACATGTGTACTTCAAGTAAAGTACAAGAATTATAAGCCTCCTTAAAGTTGTACTTTAAGTACAATGGGCTTAAAGTATTCCTAACGCGAACGCTTCCGAATCCGAGTTATATGCTTATGTATGTTTAGACAAGAAACACAATCACAAAAGTCCTTCCTGAAGCATCAAGGTGCTCAAAAATTTTGATTGTAACTTGACAAAGGGAACTTACGTTTGTGGCTTCTTGCACAAGTGGACGGCAAAGTCGTAGAATGGCACACAATTTGTCGAACTCCTGGCAAATTTGAAAATAAATGTAGCTGGCTTTTTTTTAAATGTTAGTTCGCCTTAAATCTATTGTCGGGAAGCGCGCTTCAAAAATTAATCGTCCAGTTGTATTTTACAGCGGTCGCTGTTAGTGGCCGTCTTCCCGGTTTTCGTAACGGCGTGAGCGGAAACGCCGTCAGTTTTCCCGCTAAATTTGGCGGGAAAATTGATGTCCCCTTATCTGACGTCACGGAACCTACAGACGAATTCAGTTTCTCCGCAAAATTTACCGAAAAATTGACGTCAGGTGACCTATGCACCAATTCAGTCTCCCAGCTAAATTTGGCGGGAAAATAAAGGTCGCATGACGTGACGTCATGGGACCAAAAAAAATTGAGGTTTCCCCCTAAATTTAGCAAAAATATTGACGTCACGTGACCTATGCACCATGTGTGCTATTCGGTTTTCCCGCTAAATTGGCGGGAAAATTGATGTCACGGGACTTGACGTCACAGGACCTACAAACAAATTCAAGATCCCTGCTAAATTTAGCGGAAATATTGTCGTCACGTGACCTATGTACCAACTCAGTTTCCCTGCTAAATTTGTCGGGATAACACATCACGACCTTAAAATCATTTTTTCATCAACAACGTATTAACGCAAAGTCGTTTAAATATCAGATCACCGTATGACGCACGATTGGCGCAATGTCAATCGATCGTCCTCATCATATTGTTAAAAAAGCAGCACAGCTGTCTCTGTCTAAACGCAGTACGTCGTGTGATCGTCGCCAAATTTTTTAAACCCTAAAGGGGTATTCACACGAGGGAGAAATCCCGGGGATTTCTTCCACGGCACCGCATCCTGCGACGAAAACGTCAGGCTTTGCGATGTGCAAAAGCCTCGCGTTTTCGTCTCGTAATGCGCGCGCGCCGGGGAGATATCCCCGGGATTTCTCCCTCGCGTAAATACCACTTAACTAACAATGTTTTTTTTTACTTAAATTTTTGTTTAATTATATTAGAGCGCAGCTCTTTGGAGCCCGTTTCCGGCTTGAGCGGTGAAGCCGTCGGCGTAACCGCGCGTTGCATTATGGGACGTTTCCCATATTGACGTCACATGTGACGTCACGTGTGACATCATGAGGGTCACTAGGGTCAAGAGTGACGTCACAAAGGCCACTCGTGAAGGTTATGACGAAGGTCACGATCTTCACAATGACCTTCACACGGCCTTCACGAGCGGCGTCACGAGTGACGTCACGAGGAGGGACGCTGGGCAGACCTCAAGGACGACGTCTAGGACGACCTCGAAGACAACTTTTAGAGTGACCTCGGGGACGACGCCTAGGACGACCTCTCAGACGACTTCTAAGACAACCCAAGGACGACTTCTAGGACGACCTCGAGGATGACGTCTAGGGCAACCTCAAGGACGACTTCGAAAACAATGCCTGGAGGTTGACCTCTAGAACAACCTTGAAGACGACGTACTGGACGACCTCAAGGACAATTTCTAGGACGACATTGAAGTAAAACCTGTTAATACTGCAGATTGGGCGAGTTGGTAAGGCATCATAATTAACCAGCGCACAGGTAGACAGTTACTCAAAATCCAAACACGCACAAAAAACACTCACACAGCGCTGAACTATCAACTGATTTGTATTTCAAACTTCCTCTTCTTCGACCCCAAGGAATAGGTTGCCAAGGAAGAAAAGGGGAAAGACAAGGCAAAGAAAGGAAAGGCGAAAAAAGAAGAAAAGGAGAAACAGAGATGAACAGAAAAATGTAAATAGAAGAAAAAGAAAAGGAAAATAAAGGAGAGTAATACTAATACAGCCGAGTCCAAGAGTTACAAAAATACAAAAATAATTACAAAATTAATCACGAACATATATAAACCAGGTGATATGCTGGTCTACTGTCGACTACACTCTTGGCGTAAATAGTTCGTGTGGTGCAAAAAGTCCAAGAGTTACAAAAATTAATTGTTAAATAATATCAGAAGTAAACAAAAAGAAAGAAACCAGTGGTTATATACTGGCTTACTGTCGAAAACACCTTCTGTCTAAATAATGTAGTTCTTTCTCCGATAAAGCTAAGGACGGAGTGCTAACACACTGGGCTTCCCGTCTTGCAATGTTCTCCGCTTCTATAATTTCTCGGGTGAGCTGGTTTTTACTCCTGCCTAACACAGCACAGTTGTCCAGTCGCGCAAAACAGCCACAATCCCTACAGTGGATACCTAGGTGACCGGAGTTGGCATTGGCAATGTTGTTGTTGTGCTCTCGCAGGCGGTCGTTTAAACACCGCCCAGTCTGTCCAATGTACTCTTTTCCACAGGAAAGGGAAACGAATAGACTACCCCTTCAACACATGGGACAAAGTTGGATCTGTGTTTCTTTGCGCAGCTGACGATGCTGATTGAGGAGGTGTTTACTTTTTTGCAGAGGCTGTGAAGTTTGTGTGGTGCTGAGAACACTACATTCACATTTGCTCTGTTTGCTATTTTCTTTAGACCATGAGATAGATTGTGCATATATGGCACGACTACCGGTCTGGTTGTCCTGTCTCTGGGTATTTTTGCGGTGCTACCGAACTTGATTTCTCTGAGAAGAACCTCGGTTACTGACGTCAATATGGGTAGAGGATATCCAGCGGACCTTAGCCTTGATACTTGTACGTCGAAGCTCGTCTGCATTGAATGTAAGCATGACTTGCTAATAGAGTTCTTAAGGCATGACCTCACTATACCTCGTTTTACAAGCTTGGAGTGTGCAGAGTTGAATGGTAGAAGAGGTTTCTTTCCCCTAGGCTCATAGGACCAACAGATGTGATATGGTAGCACATACAGTCGAAGATCCAGGAATCGTAATGATCTTTCGACCGGCAGTTCGTAGGTGAGTTCCAGAGGATTCATACAGTTCTTGAAATTGTAGAGAACCTCTTCCACCATGGCTGTGAAGTTGGTATCATCTGTAGCAAGGAAGATTAAAAAATCATCTACATATCTACATACTTTCACTGCTTTTGATGTATCCAATATTCGTTGTAGACTCCTGTCTTGATGTGCAAGAAAGATGTCACTAAGGACTGGAGCAATGCTGGATCCTATGCATACTCCCGTCTTTTGTAGGTAGGCATTTCCATCCCAAGCAGCGAAGGTGGACTTCAAATAGATCTTCAGTAAGTCCAGAAACTGACTTTGGGACAGACCCGCCGCGTTCATAAAGGGTATGACACCAAAGGCATCAATGCTTTCTTCCACACATTTTAGGAGGCGTTCTTGGGGTAAGGAATAATATAGGTCCTTGATATCGATGGAAAATATCTTTAGCTCTTCCTGACGATGTTCTTCTAGAAAGCTGAAGACCTCGTAGGAACTTCGAACCAGGTAGGGATCGTCAATATTTAGCAGATTTAGCCTCTCCTGAAGGAATATTGCCTCTCCTGAAGGAATATTCTTCTTTTTTCGCCTTTCCTTTCTTTGCCTTGTCTTTCCCCTTCTTTTTCTTCCTTGGCAACCTATTCCCTTGGGGTCGAAGAGGAGGAAGGTTCAAATACAAACCAGTTGATGAGTTCAGCGCTGTGTGAGTGTTTTTTGTGCGGGTTTGGATTTGGAGTAACTCGCACTACCTGTGCACTGATTAATTATGACGACATTGAAGACGACGCCTAGAAGTCGACCTCTGGGACGACCTCGAGGACACCTTTTAGGACGACCTCAAGGACGACGTTTAGGACGACTTCAAGGACGACTTCTTGGGTGACCTGAGGACGATGGCTAGAGATGATAACAATGGATCAGGACCTCACTATATAATAATGCCAAGAGAGGCTGACTCACGCTGGTTGCCACCTCATTTTATTTTTATTTATTCATCGCGCCATGACCAAATGGGAGCTTTCTGTCAACATCCGCGGACGTATTTTTTCGAAGATCCTAGCGCTTAAGCTTCGTGGCAAAAGAGGTTCCGACGATGCTTTGGTATGATGTTATTAGCATTTGCTTTTCTCGCTGTATTTTTAACAAATCTCCATGCCTGTGATTATTTTTGTCAGACAGTATCCCGAATAGCAGGAATATACAATTTGTTTTTTGGAACCTGAGGAATGTTTTTACGCCTGCCAAATTCCAAATAAGTGCAGAAATCAAAATTGCATCATTCTGAAAATAATTTAAAATGTTGCAGACGGCACTATCTTCAGGCATTCTGTATGTGTTTGTCATGCGTTCGTCATGCGCTCGTCGTCTACAGCTGATATCTCGGGACGTTTAAGGACCGGAAGTTATCGTCAGCAAATATTTCAGAAGCACCCTATTCTTGGGAAACTGTTGTCGTGAAATCTGGGCTTGGTATATGTGATGCTTTTTTAGACGTTTAGATTTCACGTCTAATTTTTGACCGATCGTTCTTTTGGGAGCGAAATCCAGTCCCATGTATTCGTCCATAATAACGCCCCAAACAAGTGGTTTGTTTGGAGCAGTGACGTCACACTTACGGGGCCAATATTTCGATCCCTACAACTGCAAAGTTGAGAACGCGCATTTATTAACCTATGAAAATGTTGTACGAACCACTTATTGAAGGCTCGCTTAACGATCCCCTTTAATAACGGTGTTCAACGGTAAACAAGAACAAAAAAGGACATGACCAAACTTCCAGGGCAGTATGTTGCCTCCGGTTAACCATTGTTTTGGCTTGTATTTTTGGGAACCCGCTGTGAGTAGCGGGTACTTTAAAAGATTCACCGTCGAGGACTAACGGCGGTACCTCCAGAAATTTACTTATGCTGCGTCGACACACTTTCTTGATCACTTAGTTGAGAAGGAGTACTTCCTTCTCAAAGAAATGACAAACAATCCAGAGCTATTTTGGGCGGATTTCAGACTTACCTATTCGAGCTGCCTGACTCCTATACCTGGGAACTACTTAAAACCGACAAGTTCTTAAATGCGTTCAAGTACCTCGTGAACAACAACGTATCGGCGATGGACACCTACTTCCTCCAAGAGCCGAAGATATGCACCGACCTTCACCTCAGAGGTCGCTGAGTCGGATCTTAGTTTGGCAGATCCCCGTAAAGTTTCTATTGTGCTTTCGTTTGTGCGATGCATGTCGCTGCACTGTGAAATTTTCGAATGCTTTTACTTGCTTGCTTTTGTATTTAAGGTTTCTTTACGAGAGCTCCGCGTGACTTTGCGTGCCGTACAATGGCCCCGTTTGCACCTACCGAGTCCCCTCCTCATTGCAACCTCTTGTATCCTCTCGTTTCTCCACGTTGCGCTGTTTTTCAGCAGCACATTAAAGTGTGCGAACACCTTCGCCACCGTCCTGCAATTGTCGAAGCTCGGCGGCCCTCGGCGACTCGGCGGCTATGGCCGTGTCGCTCGACTCGAAAAACTTCGCTTGCGACATTTTGTTTGTGCCGGTGCGCATCGAGAAATAAAAAAGAAAAACGGCACTGGGGCATTTCTAAAGCTTAGTTCTCACACAATTGCTCACTAGAAAACCAAGGGTCGTCCCGCAATCACCCCAGAAAAAGGTAAACATAGGAGAACCGGAGGTATTACTCTCTCCCTTGTCATGATTGTCAGAAGTAGCGTGAATACCCTGTATAAGAATACGATTTTTTTTTGTTTTTTGCTTTACAGTGCAATTTTATGCCGCATTCAAAGTTCAAACTACCGTCTACGACTGCAAAAACCATGATTAACAGTGTAAAAGAAAAAAACAAAACAAACATGTGTTATCCTTTGTCTGCTCAGGGCGTTCAGGGGCGTCGCATCAGCTGCCGTGTTTCCGCGGCCTTATTGTGGAGCGCGTACCATTGGCTGGCATACATTGCGCGTGCGAAATTTGTTTTCTCTGTAAGAAAACAGAAAAATTATCGCGTGCGGGGTGCGGTGACGTCACTTACAAGTCATTGTAGACACGAATTTAAAAAAAATGAAAGACGTTTACAATTCCCTGTAATGCCGAATTAGAGCGCAGCTCTTGAGGAGGAGGAGGGAGGGAAGAATTCAAGCCTGAAATAAATGTTAAGTTTTCAAAAGAAGTCTATGTTCCTACCTTGATAATAGACGGTCGGACATTCAGCTTGATAACAACGTCTTTGCATGCATAGAATGCCCCCGATATCATCCTTGTCGCTTTGGCCGTGTCAAGAGGATCTAGGAGAACACATGAGCAAAAGCGAGTGAATTATGGTCAGATTCTACTCAGCCTTAAGCAAAAGTTGTGTTTTAGGGGCGGAGGTCCTTAGGGGCTAGCCATGTCCGTCCGTCCGTCCGTCCGTCCACCTGTCTGGCGTCCAGTGCTCGTGCTCCTGCTCGTGAGCTCACGTGCTCGTGTAGGGCAAAAAAAATACATAAAAAAGATAAAAAAGGATGAAAAAAATGATGTAAAAAATGATGAAAATATGTACGCGCAGTCGACAGGATTCCAACCTGTGCGGGGAGACCCCAATGGATTTCTAGTCCATCGCCTTAACCACTCGGCTACGACTGCGGGACGAGTAGGGGGCTCTGAGATGTGGTAGTAACTCAAGAGCTGAAGATGTCATGAGATGAAACGTTGCATGTAGCCGCTCAACATCTATACAGGAGAGGGCACTGCTGTCAAATGCGTATATTATCGCGTTAAACTTTGCATGCATTGGCTCAACGTTTATAGACGAGAGGGCGCTGCGGTCAAATGCTCAAATGCGTATATAACCACGTTCCATACCACACATTCTCTTTCTGACATGGATGACAACGAACGAAAGGCTTGGCATGCTGTTGCTCAGCGCCTACGCAGACAAGCACCACCAGAGCTTCGCCCCAATCAACATCATTCACCACGTGAAGATGCGGTCAACTTTTGTGGTCAGGTATATTGAAGCGCAATATTGAGATAACACTTCGTTACACAGCTTAAGAAAACAACTCGGTGGCTTCTCACGGTCACGCTTCTTAATTGGACGTTCTTATTGGCCAACGCCGCAATCACATCGACTGCGGGGCAATGAAGACATGCCCGGTGCCGCCACACACTGCACTAGAAATGTTCCTCGACAAATCGGATAGCTGCCTTTTATGACAAACTGTCTACTTGAAGAACGAGATGATGAAAGATCAAAATAAATAAAAAACACAAAAACGACAAAGGAAGAAAAAAATGTGGGTCTTCTGCTTTTTTTATTGTTGTTTATTCTCACCATGCCTTTTATAATTTATTAGACCGTTGAATGCCGTATAACTTCGGCAAGCACCATATAAAACATGTAGATACTACTGAATCAAATATTGGCTGTTATTTTGGTTCTGTTTTTTTGCATTGCGTGCATTGCGAACTTATAGTTAAGAGATAACTCTAGAGATCCTTCGGCCGTAGCAACCAAATTAGTTGCCAGAACTATCAAAGCGCGCCGACAGTCTTGATTTTCTTTACGTTTTCTTACTGCTTTTAAAGGAAACGGATGACGGTATTGAAACCAGAAGTTATTTGCCAGACTTACTTAATTCTGTTCCGCACCAGTCAAAGTACTTGTTCTCCAAATCAAAACATTCTCCGGAAGCGAAAATCAGCGTGAGCATCAACAGTAGTGCCGTCATTGTTGTAGCGTTTGATGTCGCGCAATAAATATTTTGTCTAGAATAAACCCTGCTTTCAATAGGTCGTCGTGACGTAACACAAACATTGTCATTGAAGCGCGTGTGTGGGTGTGTGTTCAAACATTTTCATTGCGTGCTTGAGGCAGCTGCGACAACTTATGCTTCCTTGTTCGTCGTCCATGCAAAGCGGGGCTGTGTCACCAGAAAAGAAGGAACTGACCGTTTCTTTTTCCGCCACTTTCAATGGGTGGCGTTTACACGCTGCAGGAATCGAACTGATTCGTGATGAATCGGTGACGGGCCTCCGTGGACTTAACACAGCGGCGCCCACTAAAATATTTTACACAGTTAGGGCTGTAGGTTAGCTTGTTTCAGGATCAACATTCTAAGGGTATCTCAACACCCTTAGGCGATATACGTTAACTTCTCGAGGCGATGAGGCAGAGGAGCAATCGCCACGGTCATTATTCATTTTTTGCGAGTGATCAATAACGCCTGTATTTGCTGTTTCTGTGCATGTGAGCACAGCGCGTGGTGCTTGTTGTTCGTAAGCTTTTTGCACGTGAACCCTATTCCTTTCAGGCTGTTAGTATCGCCAGCATTTTATTTTAAATTTGTGTGCTAGCATCCTCAGAGTGCCATAATAAACAACTTTAGGATGCTTGTGAACACAATAAAATAAGATGGCGATACTGCCAGCATCCTAGGAATAGTTTTTACGAGCAACAAGCACCAAGCGCAGTTGTCACATGCAGAGAAACAGCATATACAGACTCAATGAATCACACCTGAGGGAGGAAACATGACCCTGGCGATTTTTCCACTGCCTTATATACTCGACAATTCAAAGATATTCTTTTCCAAGTGACCGCCTCCGCAATTACGAAGGTTACGCGAATGTTTGCTTTGTTGGTGAGGATATTTTGTCTAATGCCTATTATATCTAACACATGCAATGTATACCGCAGTAAACAAAAATAAACAAGCATGCGTGAACGCAATAATTATCCGAAATCGTCCCTAAAACAACCTAGGCTGAGCAAGATCAGCGCGGCGAACTTTCTTCAAAAATGGTGTACACCTCACTTGATCGTGGCATCCTTTTCCACACCCTTTTTAGACGCTCCAAAAATGAAGGCTGTTTAAAACAAAAGCAACCTTTGCCTATTTATTTATTTATTTATTTCAATACCCTCAGGGCCCAGGGGCATTAAAGAGGGAGTGGATATACAACATAGGTTTAGTAAAAAATTCAAGAAAACAAGGCAACTTGGTTATAAATGTTAGTCCTGCATAATCTTAGCAAAAGTTAGTAGTTAGTGCTTTTCTAAATGAGACAATTGATAGAATAGTTACTAATTTTCGGAAAGGTGGTTCCATTCAGATGACGTTCTGGGGATGAAAGAGTCGATGTATGCTGAAGTTTCACTATGAGGTATGCAATTGAAGACTGGTCGATGCGTGGAGAATTGAGAGGGCTAATGAATAGTTTTTCTTTCAGAGAAGCGTTGTAATGATACATTTTATGAGAGGGCATAAACGCGATATTTTACGGCGTGCGGATAGAAGAGGCAGAAACAGGGTGGTTTTCATGATGAAACAGTTGCGGTGCGATGATAGTTGCACACTATGAAACGCGCGGCGCGATTTAGCGTTGCATCTATGTTTATTACAATACAATGTTGAGTGACCGGGATTCCAGATTTCTGCGGCATATTCTAGCTTTGAAATGTCATCAAAGTCTTGCACAAAATACGTTCTAGTGACATAGTGGTTAAAGAAAAAGTTAAATTTTAAATATCCAAACATCGAATTCGCGTTACTGATCATTTGATCAGACGAAGTTTTCCATAATAGGTTAGAAGTAATATGAACACCAAGTTACTTGAATGAGGTTACAGACGCTAGGCTGAGGTTTAGAAATGGAGTATGGTGACGGTGACGTGTTACGACGATACACCCTCATAGTTTTACATTTGTTAGTATCAGAGTCATTTGCCATACGTTACACCATTCCGAAACCGCGCATAAGTCAGCCTGAAGAATGCCGCATCGGATTCGTTATTAAGTTCAGGACATATTTCACAGTCGTCTGCGAATAAGTTAATATAGGATGATACACACAATGGTAAGGCACTAATATAAATAAGAAACAGAAGGTGTCCCAAAACGCACCCCTGGGGATCACGAAAGGTAACAGTACTGAAACAGTAATTTTTTTTATTGGTATTAACAAATTGCGATTGAATGTTTAAAAAATATTTAATCCATGAAAACACTTTTGAATGAATATAATGTTTATGAAGCTTAAAAAACAGTTATTTGTGAGGTACTTTGCCAAAGGATTTGCAAAAGCCGAGAAAGAGGCAATCAACCTGAGACCTACGGTTGAGGACAGAGAAAATATCATTAGTGAAAGTAAGAAGTTCACTTTCGAAGGACAGAGAATTATAAAACCGTGTTAAGACTGTAAAAAATAAGAATTGGAATCTTCGAAATTATTTAGATTAGGATTGATTATGCGCTCTAAAAATTTACAGGGCGGGCTGGTGAAGGAAATGGGTTGATAAATAAGAGGGCTATGTGTGTTACCTGATTTATGAAGTGAACCACCTTACCTATTTTTCAGTCGTTTAGTAAAATGCCAAGGTCAAGTGATTATCGAAAATTTTTTAGAAGAAAACTTAAAATGTAATTTCTTGAACTCTTAAAACATTTAGAGCTTACACTATCAACACCTCACGACGAGGACATTTTTAGATCACCGATTTGTTTGACAGTCCCGTCTTAATCAAAAATAGGCGGATCCATTGGGTGGAAGTTGTAAAATGATAAGTGGAGCATTCGGATTCAACAACACAAGAAAACGATTTCACAAAAATATTATTCATTATAGAGGCACAGTGATCGCTTGGTATATCTGCACCATTATCCCCTGCCAGTTAGAAAACATTATTTGTGGGGCTGCTCACAACATTCCAAAAGTTTTTAGTGCTATTAGATAGCATGAAAAGTAGGGTTGTACAAAAAATGTTTTGGCTTCTTTCATAGCTGTCTTATAAGTATCCGCAACTTCTTTGTAAGCATCCCAACGAGCAGCGAGGGCTGGTGGCTTCGCAGCGGGATAAAAACGTTTCCGTTAGAAAAACGTTTCAGTTACGACATTAAACGAAGGAGATTGGGGTTTAGAAACAAAAGACCTACACGAAATAAATAAAGTAATTAGAGAGTTTATTTTAGTTATGAACAAGTTCCAATTAGTTTCAACCGGACGTCTTGAAAAAGAAAGCAGGAACGCATCCAGGAAGGCAGCTAATTCGTTATTCATTGCGTCGAAATTTGCCCTACTATAATCACGCTACTGCTTACTAGTTATATTCGAGATACGCATTGGAGTATGCAAGTTGAAGTGGAGAATGTAATGATCATTAATTCCTGGTAAGAGGGTTATGGAAGAGGGAGGGTAGGGTCGCTGGAGAGAATTAGATCCAACACAGTACGCTGTAGTATCGGTAATTCTAGTCGGTTTACTAACAAGCTGTGAAAAAGAAAATTCAGAATAGAAATCAAGGAAATCCGAGTACACGGGCGAATCGCAAGTAGCTGTCAGGAACATACCAGACCAATCAATAATTGGTAGGTTAAAGTCACCCAGCATAAAAATAGCCGCGAGAGGAAACCTAGACCAAATAGCATTTAAAGCGTCGTGTAACCAGGAGCAGAAGTCTGCAGTCGCATTGGGAGAACGATTGAACACGCACAAAACAACATTTCTGTGGAGCACACCGCAAACTTACGCATGCCAATTCCAGCGAGGTAGCGATAGCTACATGATAGCCCTCAAGGTTATTGTTTATTGTGATTCAAACCCGGCACCACATTTATCAACCCTTTCAGAACGATAAAAACTATAACTCCCGAAAGAATCAAAATTTCGTAGTCGCGCAACAACAATCGAAAGTCGTGTTTCAGTTAAAACCAAAACATCACTAGATGACGGAGATATAACTGATGGCAGTTCATCGCGATTCCTATAACACTTCTTATATTAGTAAAAAGAACTGAGAGGAAACTAGGTGTTCTTTTATGAATTGTTTTCTGAAACTTCAAAGTCGCAGGCTCATCGGTGATATGTCTGGCTAGCTATGTGGTAGCCTCATAGACTTAAGAATAACAAAGGTGTATTCGGTAAACTAAGGGTGCTGAAAGGGAGCAGTCATAGGGGCCAGTGTATAGAACACCGTCCTTTCGCCCTTACTAATGAGTGCAAAAATGTAGCACAAAATGAGTTTTAGGGGTCGTTTTGGGGGTCGTTTTCGATGATAAAGTTGTCATGACTAGGCGTCATGAACGAGTGACAAGCTGGGAGCTTTTCACTAGGACATTTATTTTTATTGCGTTTGAGTTGAGTTGGTCTGGAAGGTTAAATTATTTTATTTGCATGCAAACGGTGGCAGCGACAGCGACAAATTGTGCAGCTTTCGCCGCCAAAGATATTTAAATGAATAAAAAATAGAAAATAACAAAATGCAATAATAGAAAGGAAAACATTTGAATTAAAGTAACAAATGGAAGTTTTTATATCAATCAAGACACGGTTTTGGGGTCAAATTTCTAATTTTGTTGAAAAGCTATGCTTGGGAGCAATGCTTGAAATGAAGGAGAATACAAGCGGCAAGCTACGCGTTTTTTATTGTTTTCAAGTTGCTGACTAATAAAGCGGCCAAAGCGAAAACTGATTTTCCTCCTACCTGGCGGATATAGCTTGTTTAACCACTGGCTTTTTTTGCCACTTTTTGAACTATTGCACTAGCACCATCTGTGTCACTCTCCCGAAAAATTTCATTGTGCTTAATTAATTGAAAAATCACATATTCTAGATTAATTAAAAAAGTCCCGCTATGTCCCGTTGATAATTTTTGGCAAAGTTTGGCAAGCGCTTACATGTAACAAATCTAAGAAAAAGCCGTGAATTTCTACGTGCCGTGATGGCCTGGTCGGCACCTATCGTTGTAAGGAGATGGTCGGTGGAGTCGCCGCATCCTCTCATTTCTGGCGTGCCATCTGTCGGCAGAACATCAAAGTAGGCGAGCACCGACGGCTTAGCGCCGCTGTCCTGCGATCAGCCATACTCGGCGGCTCTCGGCGGCGCCGGCGGCGTCGCTCGTCTCGAGAAACTTAACTTGCGACATTCACTGGGGCATTTCTAGAGCCTCGCGCTTACGCAACGCCCGCCACCAAGAGTTGTCGTGCGCCCACCCGAACACAAGTTCAACAGGTGAACCGGAAGTATTTCTTTCCCCTTTCATGGCAGCGAGAGGTAGCGCGAATGTGCTGTATTTGATTATAACCCCTGGATTACAAATTACTTATCTTCTCTACCCACCACTTCCGGTTGACCAACGGGGCTTGGTTCGAGGATTTCATGTTAACAAATGCACCGAAACAAAGAGCTCTATTAAAGGGGCCTTGCAACAACTTTTTGACTGGTTTTTAATTTGCACCAAACTTAAGCGCACTGAACGTAGTAACTTAATGAAACTTTTCTTTTCGCAAAATTCGCTTTATTTTAAAAGTTATAGGCAAATTAGAATTACAAAAACAAGCAAAAAATAACCTCCTTCATGACGTCGTAGGTCCTGGCTTGAGTGGCCGTGAACTAGAGGAGGGATAGTGAGCTCATCGAGCTATCACGGCTGCCGCACTCCGTGTCGACGGCTCGAGAGGGCGCCACTAAAGCGTGTGTTGGATAGGCTGTTTGAAGCGGGCGGCCAGGGCGGCTCGCATTGCATTTGCTGCGCGATTAAAGACTATTTCGGCATAACACTTCATTGGCCACAAACGACAGCAAACACGGGGTAAAGATCAGTACAGAACGGGAGCCACTTCGCGCTGCCATACCGCCAAATGGCCTTTCTACGCTCCGGGACCTTTCTACGCTCGCCGTTCGTCGGCGCCTCATCCCACTAGCCCTTTCTAATATGCGCCGCTTTTTCCGCCGCTTGGTGGCAGGTATGTCGACGGGTCATTTCTTGTTTCCGTACTTTATAAACTGCATTTGTTTCTTTTCTGATCTAAAATACTGAACAAAAACTACTTTCATACATAATTGAAACGGTTCGCGACACTTATATTTTGTATCTCGACTAAAAGAAAAAGCTTTTAGCGGCTCTGACCAGTAGTAAGCCCAGGACCAAAAACGTCACATTTTGCGCGCTTTCGGTACCGCTGGTCGCCCTCGTCGGTGGAGGAGGTTTCCGCGTCGTCCGGTTAAAATATGACGCGCTGATATTTAGTTACTCTCTCCGTGCCCGCTGGCTTGCCCGAACCCCAAGAGACGTGGAAACCGCAAAAAAGGTAGACGCTTAAATATGATTGCAGGGCCCCTTTAAGAAAGGAAGGTAAACGGCTTCGTAGTAACTTAAAAAGGGGGGGCGGGGGCGATGACATAAAGTATTGTCTGCAAAAAACGTGTAGTAGAAACACAAGCCCGATATTATGATTCAAATGCTTCAAACGTACGAAAAGCAGTGAAAGTAAAACCCTGAAAAAAATGTTTTGCTCGAAATTTATAAAACAAAAGGTATAGACATCTTCATTACGTTTTTTAATAGTCTCCGTTCCGCTCAATGCGGGTTTTGGATGCGCTCAACAAGTGCGTGTATTCTTGTAAAAATCTTTTTGTGGCGTGTGAAGCCCCTCAAAAAGCACAGCCCTCTGGATCTCTTCATCGAACCGGAAATGCTTTTCTATTGCCTCCTTGAGTGGTCTAGAAATACGGTAATCACATCACTTGCGGCCAAAAATATTCCTGACGATCTCAAGTGCACCTATTTCATCGACCGTAACCCGGCGATTTTTCATTACAAGGCCTTCAACTGCTGCAGTGGAGTCTGGTGACATCAGTTCGTGTGCCTGACCCAATCAAAAACAATCTGTCGCAGAAGTCACACTGTTTTGCATCTTTCCATACTCGTTTTGACCACAACGAAAAAACGAAGTTTTACGCATTGTTCATACGACGCGCGAAGTAGTTCTTACGAGATTTGGTTGTCGGAGGAAGAAGCTGATGCTTTTGGCGTTTGAAACGTGCACGCCTTGATAAGATAACATATATCTACTCTAAAATGCACCCAAATAAATGTTAGATCTCCACCTAGAGGTGGAAATGCCATTTGTAGGACGGTTCTTTAGGTGAAAACGAGTATAGTTTGTTCGTACACTTACTGAAGTGACAGTCAAACAACCATACTGCAGGTTCATTTTGCGATGGATTTCAATAGTTTTCAAACAATTACTGCTTAAAAAAAGATTGAATTCTGCTTGTCCTTGATGCTTACCTCAAGTGGGCCTGCCATCTTTCGTTGTTTCTGTGACTTCATGCTGGTGTCTGCACTGTCATAGAAACTTTTAAACACTCTTCTATTTACTTATAAGGAAGCTACCAACTCACAGGACAATGACAGCGTGTTTAAAAATGTTATTGCAATTTTAATATTTTTACTTAACTCGACCTCGTAATAGCTACTCGAGAAATTATTAGTATTTTGGAACATCTGATATCATGTCAGCGCCCTTAAGCTGAAGTCAGTTGAGCAAAACACACTGCTCACGAAACGTCGAACATCTATCACGTCTAGAAGCCATAAAGCATTGTTATTAACAAATTGTCTAGGAAAGCATGAACACTGAGGAAGTCACATTCAACAATATGATGCCTATTGTGTGCTTTTTTAAATTCTCATACATATCTTTTTTTATGTGTCGCGCACGGGTAGACCTGGAAAACCTATTTCGGGTGCCCTATTTTAGAGGCATTTGCATGATTAAGAGTGTTTGTCATAAAAAAGCTCCATTAGTTAATATGCCATACTTTTTAATTGAGCGGTAATACGTAACTTCGTTTCTATGACCATTTCTCTGTATAGAAACAGCTCGAACGAATTTATAGTAAAAATAGGGAGGTTCTTCGAAAGGACTTTTTATGCAGCATGAAAAAATACTTACCCACTACACACTAAGCGAGTACTCACTTAGGGGTGCAATGGGGTGATTAAGAGACTTACACTTATGGCTGCACCCTGGCAGCACGATGCCTTTGAGTAAAATACACTTTTTAATAGTAAAATAGGAAGCTGTTGCACGCTGCACGGAAGGGCGCTATGTTGAAGTTAGGCGAAAGCACATTTTGAAGGGTACTAAGGTGGTAAGCTTGGCTAGTTGGTAGTGGTTGAACACGATGAAAAAATCGCGCACAATAAGACGAGGACAAGGACAGGAACGGAACACAAAAAATTGGCAAGCGCTAATTCATAGCTCAAATGTATTGTCCATTGAAAAGAAGAAAGAAGCAGGAGCGTGCGGCATGCACGAGGAAAAGAGCTCTGGCACCAGGGGCACAGCAGGGACATGAAACGGGTGGTGGTTATACCGTACATACGTAACATATCCCATAATCTCAAGTAGGTGGGCAATCGATATGGTGTCCCCCTAGTGCTTTCTGCACCTCAAGAAATGAGCCGAATTTTGTCTAGGGTACCTGCTAAAGCAGAAAACATTTAAAAACTCATATGCTTAAAGAAACATGCCTCTCCCTTTGAGCCCCGTTCACTGAAGGTCTACAATATTACCGTTTCCTGTGGTAGATCTTACGTCGGTCAATCTGGATGGTGTTTTAACGATCGGCTTAGAGAACATTTTCTCTCCCTTATGTCTAGGGTGGCGGGTCACCTACCATTGCGTTGTACAACTTGTTCTTGTATACCTTGCTTAAAAAAGACAAATGTATTAAATCGATAAAGGGACGAACACACTAAAAATATTTGAAGCGTTCATCATTTCCGGTTTGGGAGACCGCTATAACAGCCAGCGTTCTGTTTTCTTAACTGACAAGAAAATGTATTTATTAAAGAGTAGCGGATATCGTTGAAGTCGTTGCCGCCCCGCTCGTGCGTGTGATTTTTCTCCTGAGCCTTCCGCAAGTTCATGACTACTTAATCCTTTTAGGATTGGTGAATACGTTTGATGCTCCTGCGTCTCCCATGGTGCCAGCGCTTTTTTTCTCGTGCCTGCTTATTTATTCGTTTCAACGTTTCAACGCTCCTGCTTATGTACTCATTTCAACGTACAATACATTGAGTTGTGAGTTAGCGCTTGTCTTTCTTCGGTGTTCCGTTTCTGTCCTTGTCCTCGTCTTTTTGGGCGCTATTTTTTCATCATGTTCAACTTTTTGAATAGTGCTCGCCGCAGTGACGCTTACCTGAAACAGCTTTAGCGAAGTTTTTATTTAGCACATATATCGAAAAATTATTTCCTTTTACATGAAAATACATTCCTCGAACATGCTTCACGTGAAATATTCACAAGAACAATACAACCTAGACCTGTGGCCTTCGCCATCGCGGAGATGGTCACCTACGAATGAGGGCCAGGGATATATCGATTACATAAAGAAGAGGGGCAGCCAATGTGGTCGTAATTCATCTGTCGTGAGTGATTCATTATGTCCGCCTTCTTTGTGCATGTGAGAACTGGAAATGGCGCTTGTCGCTTGCAAACATTTTGCTGATGAAACTAAAATAAAAGACATAAGAACTTGTCTGCATCATATTTTTAGAGGTTTAGATGTGGGACAACTTGATTCACACCGTGAATGGTTAAAAAGGTTCTATTTTGTATGTCATAAAAGTAATTCAGAATGTTTTCCGAATCATGCATTTAGCACAGATAAGTGGATACAGTTATGGTGGCTGGAGAACAGACATCGAAATATTTTTGAAAGTTAATCGAGCAACATTAGGAGGTGCCGAATTTGGGCGTCGGTTTCTGCATGAAGGGTGTGATCGGATATAAGTTGAAGCAGAGAGCTAACGCAGCACGTGTGTGTAATCCATGCTCAAAGTGCTTCCCCAAACTATTGGTACCTCGGAGCAGCTATCGGAGGGCGGGCACATTTTTGAAGGGTCCATTGATTCCTGATCACAAGAAAGCTCCTTTTTTAAATCTTGGCGCGTACCGCGTGAAATTTGAAGGGAGTGTCAAAGGGAGACACATAGATGGCTCTAGTAGTGTGGTTGCGTTAAAGCACTTGTAATAATTAAGGCTGCAGTCACAGTCATTGAGCTCATTCGATTTACTTGCAGCAGCATGCACCGGTGCAGAACATTTTAACTTGGTGAAAATAAGTGCAGGGCAATGCACTTTCAGATAGGCTGCTCTCGTAAATCGAATGCTGCGGTCAGCACCAAGTGCCCATTGTGCAGAAGGCGCAGGTAAATTGAATGAGCCTATTACCGTAGTAAAACGCCAACAATTTGTTTTTATTCATGCGGAATGTTTACAGCAAATGAGTAAACCTCTACCCCACCTTGGTTTATTCCGTGTCGTTGTCAGCGGAAAACTCGAAGGCCATAAAGCATAAAGCGCAGTATTCGTTGCATAAGACAATCACAAAACAAGCATTAAAATTGCATGATGGATGGCTTCTGAACATTGTGAAGCATGAGCACGTGTTTTCCGGTACAAGTTACAGCTGCAGCTGCTCTGGAAAGGGGTCAACGTCCTTCGAAGCCCTCGTGTGACCAGTTATGCCAAGTGACTGGATACACCAGAGTTGTGTGCGCGAAGCGAGACGACGACCGTGCGGCAGGTGCCGTAATCTACGCGAGGGATGATGCTTGTGTCCAGCCGTATGAGCTCAAATATGACCAAGTCGTCTGCGAGTATGTGCGTTCCGTGAAAATTAATGATGGAATCGTAGTTTTCACGGTCTACATCTCACCGAATACACCAAAATCTGACATCGAGTGCTTCATGCGAACGCACTTCTCCTCACTCTCAATAGATCAAGCCACGCCGATGATTATTGTCGGGGACTTTAATGTGGACATTTCGAAGCCGCAAAACAAGGGGTTCACCCGAATCGTCATGGAAGAGTTTGCACTTATGTGCTTCACCGATGTAAGTCAACCAACTTCCATTTATGGATCATGCATTGATCTAAATTTAGCTAAGAATCTCTCCAAAATCTAAGCGTGTATCACTCTGATCATAATGCATTTGTGAATGTCGGTACAAAGTAAATAAAGGGTGTGCGCCTTGTCAGATTGTGTAAATCGTTGTAGGTGTCGTTACAACTTCGCTAACCAATGACTTCACAGAGCGGAATGGCTCTACAATTTTTGTGTTTATTTGAAGCGGAATACCAGGTGGTGCTTTGTGCTATTCAACTACAAATATTTTCAGAATACCCAGGTTTTACTCTTCTGTCAACCTATTTATTGTCTCCCGATTCAGAACAGCTGGTGAGTAAACCGGCAAATGGAAGTTATGTGACAAACATCTTTCAAATTGTACCGCGCTTTCAAGAGGCATGAGGTCATGTGTTGTGAAACGTGCAGGTCGAGCAGGCAGCCTTCAAGGTAGCAATATGTCACGCCTTGTTCTTTTTTTTATTGCTGGATAGAGTTTTCTAGCATTAATTTCACAGCGTCTAACTTTTAATTTGTTGGTAACAAGCTGTACCGCCCGAGGTTTACCCGTTGTCACCTTTTTAGTGCTGCCATTATCTTAGCTGACCTGTAAATCGGGTTATTCGATAAGGTGCAATATATAGGTGCAGGGAATCTATTTTGAATCAAATCAGCGACTCTCAATGTTTTGAATGAGCTCCTCAGATAACAATCTTTAAATTTCCTTCTCAAGAAAGTAAGAAAAGGAAAAAGAAATAGGCTAAGCATTTTAATGCATTAACATTATTTATTCCGAACCATGTTCTGTGCCTCCTCTTCTTTCGAAAGTAGTTCGGGCGATTATTGATAATACAAAGTGTAACGGTTTTGCGTTCGACGTCATTTCGTTTTGTAGTGTTTTCGTATTCACTCATATCTGCAAATAAAACTAATGAATTCAAGCCTTCAAGATCACCCTTCAGTCACATGTATGTTAAAACTACTTTATTGCTTGAAAAGGGAATGATGAACAATCATTTGGCTTATGCCACTTCTAGTAGTTGTTCCGGGCATTTCTTTTTAAATCAATTACAAATGGATGTTTACGTTTTCTTCTGCTTTTTTTTAAAGGATGGGTGTACACTGGCAGTATGTGAAATGTAAAGTAGTTGCTACAATACTCGAGCCATGATTAAATATTTCGTTTCTTACTGGCGCAGTAGGACATCCTTAGCAGACACTTCACGAACAATTCCTGTTTACATTGAGTATTTATTTCTTTATTGTTTTATTAAATTGCCTCCAATGTCATAAGAATTTAAAGAGGGAAGTGGCGCAATAAAACACACACAATTTAATAGCAAAAGAAATACTTAATAATGGTTTCAAACAAAACGTTAAAGATGCATTTTTAAAAGCAGCATGGTCGTCCATGGCTGCAATTTGGTGGGGATATTGTTCAATTCTACAGAAGTGTGAGGAGTGAACGAATGAAAAGACGAATTTTTAATTTTTTTATAACATGAAAAAAACTCATACTGTGTTATAAATTCTGGGACTCGTTCTAAAAGCTCGTCCGGAAAAAATCGGCACCTGAAGGTATGAATAAAGTAGTTTTATTAAAGGTGTGTTTTAGTTGTGGTGCATCTCAGCTCGTAAAATTTCAACGCGTAGCTTTGCTTTTTTGAAAAAATAATAACAGCACTCTTGACGCCGTCGACACGAACGCCGATACAGATGACCGAGTTGACTGGGGTGTTGGGCTTATGGCGCCCTTACTCGAGAAACGCAGCAAGCGTAAGACGCCATCACCCGCTTTCGATCGAGCGCTGTCGTCTGTTTGTTTAGTCTATCGGGAGATGGCGCCACAAGCACAGCCGTCCGTTAACTCGATTGTCAAACGTGCGTTGGTCCACGTCGACGTCCATCGTTGATGATGACAAGGGTTCTGTCATAATTCTTTTGAAAAACAATGTAACGCGTTGAATTTTCTCGAGGCAACATACACTGCTAAAATAAACCTTTGATGAAAATTAGAATTTAGAGCAAGGTCTGGAATTCATAATCAATTCAGATTGATTAAGCTAAGTTATGCCAGAAGGAGGACGAATACAGATTTACAAAAAAGCTCGTACAGTTACGCGTATCAAACCAACGTACTTAATTATCGTATGAGCAAGTCAATATATTTGTTTTTCGATGTGGCAAACTGGTTTATTTATAGAGAATAATTAGGAAACGTTTTAAACGAACCCTTTAATAAAAGTTCTAAGAGCTTGTTGGGAAACCCCTATCGTGTCGTCTCCATCAAGGTAGTCATTGTAGTAAAATCTATAAAAAAAGAAGCGCTAGATAAAAGAAAAAAACTTCCACATAACTAAGGGGACTATATTGCAGTTTCGTTGCGGTAGTCGTGTAGTTTTTTTTTTAAATCTTATGCGATTGAACAAATTAAACTCATGAAGGCTGCGTTGATGGAAACGACACGATGAGATGTTTCTCAAAACGCTGTACAACGATTGCATTGGAGGGTTTGCGCACAAATTAACATGTAAAAAGATTAGATACTTCGTTCTTGTTACTTTGCTAGTTTGTCACATAGCAAAACATAATTTGACTTGCTCAATAGGAATGTAAACAATGCTGTATTGGTTTGACACTCGTAGCGCGCACTGCTTTTTTAGGCTTTGGCTCAAGTTTACTAAAACATCCGATATATGAGTAATGCTTTCAAGTGATATTTACATAAATATTATCATGATTCGCGACGATCAGGACGAACCATGTCTATTCCCATCACTGGTGGGTGTGCACAAGGGTCCGCAAATCCAACATTATCAAGTAATGCAGGGAAACTACTTTCCAGCCTGGTGTGTGGAGCTTTCAGAATAGGACAGGAATTAGTTTTTACAAAGCAATAACATTATCATGAGAATTTAAAGTTTGGAGTTTGAACCTATCTCCAACTTTTAAATTTTAACGTATATATATATATATATATATATATATATATATATATATGTGTGTGTGTGTGTGTGTGTGTGTGTGTTTTAATTGCACATAATAACTTAGGACAAATTTGAACAGCGGGATCAAAAATTATTTTGGGCTTAAAGTGTCAAATTCCAGTCCGAAAGGAAACGATCCCAGGCGATTTCTCGTACATTCTTGACATTACGTTACTATCTTAATGTATTTCTGCGCTGACTTTCTTGTTATGTTCAGGAATTTCATTATATATTTTTGAAGATAGCTACGTCACGAGTTGTTAGAGGGATAGCGTAATACGAATAGACCGCTATAAAGACAAAGTTTTCGGAAATGAATTTTATAAATACCTTAATATGTGCCTAGTTATTGTAAGTAACTCATATTACGAACCAGTTTTTGGGGCACAAAGGTATTCATATTAATGATTCATTCACTGTACCATATCGGGCCCTCGTTCACGGGAGACTATGAAACCTTTATTATGCTCTCAAGCGATCAATGACGGCCTATATCTATTCATTCTTTTTAGGTGTGGGATCATGTGTCCTGCGAATGACACATATTGCTTGTTGAAGTTCAAAATTACTGCAATGAATTTCAGAGTTGACTTCAGGAATAAGAGGCATGCAATATGAATATGCTGAAGGTTTTATTTGGATATTTACGAATGGCCTTATCTTTCCAGTATTATAATTATTAACGTTGCTTTATCTGCGCTTAAAGTTTTATATTAGCGAAACCAAGAACTGCAGGACTAGATTTTACTCTATTGGTTTTCCTGCTTCAGCCAATGACTGCCGTCCAATATTTTAAATAGAATGAGAGGATCTTAACGTAGGCCAACATTCCATAAGTATTTAGGAATTTTTTTGTTCATACAGTTGGTATAAAATGTACAAATACTTTACTAACTTGTAAAACAGGAAGGAAAACAACGATAGAAAATACATTCAATTAATTTTGTATGTGTTCGCATTTGAAGCACTTTTGACCGAGACCATACCTTTGATCCGAAATATTTAGACCGGTAGTGCTTTTTTCCGCTTCCGTTCTTTTTCCCGCGACGTGTTTTAAGAACATTTAGTACTAGGATATGCTCGGCGCTTTTTTTGATCCGATAGAAGTTTGGAACACGTGTAAAAATGTAGTTGCTTTCCTTTCCAGCAAACAAGCCTCTTAATTCGTTTAAGAAAAAAAATAAAAAAACTGTGAGCGCTTTTTAGCTGAATGTCTCCGCAACAAATGAACTTCTCTTCCCTACAACTGGAAAGATTCGGACAATATTGACCACCTGTATAATATCTGGAGCTTTTGCCTAGCAGTGACCAAAGAGACGCAACGAAATAAAACCATCAAATATTCTGGGGCGTGACGGCCTAATCATGCTATTTTCCTGCAACCTGTGTAATGGCATTTAACAAGGGCAGGCTGCTTGAAAGTCACGGGACATAAAATGAAATGACGCGCCGGAAGAATCACCAAGGGAAGAGGTTTCGATAAATGGTCGCTGCTGGAGTCAACAATGTCCAGATATAACGACGTTTCTTCGTTTTATTTTCAACAGATTTCGTATTTTTCATTTTAGTGTTTTCAGCGGTGCTTATAGGTAAAAACAAAACATTTGTTGTTCAACTATATATTAATTAACCTAACAGAATATCTAAATGTCCGACATATTGTGAGGCAGGAATGCCCACATATTGTTTCTTATTGTCACTTATCTGGATTGCTGATTCCGAATGAACTTTTGTATCCTATTTAGGGCGTGTAACTGATAAGCCACAGAGGTAAATATCTGATAAAAGAATTCAGGCTTCCCTTTTATCTTTGGCATAGTAAGTTGAGAATACGACTCGTGTCTCATCCCTTTTCACAATATGTTACCATATATTGCTTCATGACGTCTCCTGGGCAGAAACCGTGCCGCCGAAGACTGGGTAGAATATCTTCGTAAATTAAGTTATCCTGTACTTCGGAGCAAACTTAAAAGGCATACAGACACAAGCGCGAAACAAAAAGAGAGTGCTTAGTTTGTCGTAACCGTTTCCCTAGATGCATGGACAACGAACTTCAGTTCAGTTTCTCTTTTCAGTTCAATGTTGACACTAAAGTTAGAATATTGTATGGTGTAGATCTGAGGCGCATGAACCTCCCTTTTTGAGTCCTACGTTCCTGCATTGGTAATTTTTATTTTAGTATTTCTAATGTTGAAATTGTTTTATATCATGCGATCACTTCCCACTTCTTTTTGTCTAGACGGGCTCACCGTTATATGGTAACCATTTATTCAGAGCCGGTTTATACACTCAGAATTGAAACCTGACTCTGACTTGGCACGGCTGATAATAAAATCACTATGTATAGGCCGTCACCGTCCGCAACTCACGGCCATCGCACGACAGTTTTCAACACGAATAACGTCATGAAACGTAATCATCGAATATATAAAGTAAAAAATCACGTCGTTTGTAAAATGAAAAAAGCAGTTAGTAGCAGACTTGTACATAACGAGTTACAACTTACAAGTAACTGAATACTTGTAATCAATTATATTTTATTCTAACATTTTAACGCTTCAATTACTTTTCTCCACGGCAAAGTTCGCTGTTATTGAATTACTATTTTTCTGTAATTAGTTAGAAGTAATCACCTGTATGTTTCCGAAAGAGCCTAAATGATTGAGTTGTGGCAAAGTGGGCGAACTTGAAGGACGTCGCCAGGAGATTCATCGTCTTCTGGTAGACGAGTTCAGTCGCCGCTGCCATGGTTGTGCCCCGGCCGCCGTCTCTGCGGACACCCCGGAGAATTCATACAGGGACGATTTAGCCCCGTAGGGATTTCGCACTTCACTTGTTTTTTTTTCTATTTAGCCTAAAAGTTTAATGAGCACACTTTTTTCTATCAACAACTTAGAATTTGCGGCGCATGACTGCACTTTCATGGTTCAAAATTTTCTTTTGTTTAAGCCCGATCACGTTTAGGGCCCGAGAAAAGTCTTGCTGCCCAGTCCGAGCCCGGCCCGCAGGCCGAAGCCGCGCTCGGGCCTTCGGACTGGCCCGGGCCCGTGTGATGCTCTAGCTCAAGACACATAACGGAAGTGCACTGCCCTACATTTTCACCACCGGTGCAGAAGGGGCAGGTAAATCTAACGCAGCTGGTGATGCTTGAATATCGACGTTCTTTTGTAGCGCAATTTATTTCGATCGAAAGAACGCGTAAATAGATCGTTTTATATCTAAAGAAAACCAAGACCCTTTTTGGAAAGGATTTATGTTGGTCCAGCCAACTCATACTAATTGCCGCAAATGCTTCGATATTAACATAATCTCTGAAACTAGAAGTACAAAGTTTATAAAGAGATCTGAGTTAATTAGTCGAATTACCGTGGCGATTTTCCCCTCATCTAATATCACCAAGCGTGATAAATAGTTGGTGAAGACAGGAGTCTTCTAACTCGCACTCCTTATTTAAAAA